>RJWJ010003907.1:0-81316 GCA_004363605.1 Indri indri | reverse complement strand
GTGCTATTCTCTCACATAACAGGCAGTGGGGGAATTGATGTCCCAGGGTGGGGCTGGTGCGGTGGCTCTAGGTGTTGTCAGGGCCTGCAGCCCCCTTTATCATTCTGTAGCCTCATCCTTAGTATGTGGTCTTCATCCTCATTCTTCTGCTCCATTTTTGCATGATAATTGCTTCATGACCAGGTAAGAAGAAGAAAAGAAAAAAGAAAAGAAAAGAACAAAAAGAATAGGCGACCTTTTTCAAGAAAGCCATAACTTTCTTCCCCGGATCCCATCAGACTTTAGCTTGTGTCTGATTAGCCAAGCCCGTGTTATGTGGCAACCTACGTACAATGGGCTCTAGGAAGTTATATTTTAACTGAGCACACTGCCTACCCAAGTAAAATTGAATTTCTGTTCCTAAAAATCAAGACAATAACAGATACTGAGTAGACAACTCAGAGAGTTTGTGAGACCCATTCATTCATTCACTCAATTAGTATGAGGATATAATGGCAAGCTAAAACAGACATGATCCCTGTGTTGAAGGGGTTAACATCTACTGGGGAAAACTGAGCATATTAATTAACACAGAATGAAATATGCTTCCCAGAGAACGAGTTTGGTCCTATGAGTGTGCATAATAAAGCAATCTCATCTGGAAGGGAGCATTAAGTAATGTTTCCATGAAAGAACAAATGAGTTGAAATCCAAAAGACTAGTAAAATTTAAGTATATGACAAAGTATACAGGATGTACATATGTATGTGGAAAGAATTTTCCAGAAAAAGTGAAGGGTATGTGAAAAAATTCTTATACAGAAAAGAGAGAATGACAAATCTAAGAATCCGAGATAGATGTAGATATAGATATAGATATAGATATAGATATAGATATAGATATAGATATACATGGCTAGAGATCAGAGAAGGAATAGACAACAGTGGTATAAGAAGGGAAGCATTTCAAGACCTTATAAGAAAAACTATCAGGATTTGAAGCAGGAGGATGGGGTAAATTGTACTTTCATTAGGACTAGGTTGCTTTGCTATAGGGTTCAGGGTCAGTGGGATGCAATGATAAGGAGATTGCTGTAGCCGAATGTTTGTGTCCCCCCACAAAATTCCTAGGCTGAAACTGAATCCCCAATGTGATGCCATTTGCAGGGGGATATTAGGAGGTTATTAGGTTAAGAAAGTGGAGCCCTCCTGAGTGGGATTGGTGCCCCTATAAAGGAAACCCCAGGGGTTCCCTCACTCTTTCCATCACATAAGGACTCAGGCCATGGCCATCTATGAACCCCCTGGTGGGCCCTCGCCAGACACTTAGTCTGCCAGCACCTTGTTCTTGGACTTCCCAGTCTCCAGAATTGTAAGAAATAAATGTCTGCTGTTTATAAGCCACCCAGCCTATGGTACTTCGTTACAGCAGCACAAACGGACTGAGACAGAGAAGGATTGATAATGATAATAAAAGTCCATGTAAGAGGAAATGGTGGCTTGGGCTAGGGTGCTGGCAGTGCTTAAAGAGAGAAATTAGAGCTTTATCGGGAGACAAAACGAATGGAACTTGATAAATTATAAAAGAAAACTTCAAAATTAACTAATCAAAATCATACAAGACATTGAATTCATGGAACAAGAACAGAATTTATTTTTTAAAAGAAAGAGAGAAAGAGATTCAGAAAATAAGAAAGTTCTTGGAACTTAAAAGTGTGATGGCAGACATTAAACAATATTCAAAGGGAGTATAGAAGATAAAATTGAGAAAATCTTTGAGAAATTAGAATAAAAAGATAGAAATTAGGAAAGAAAAGTAGAGGTCCTAGCTATGCCATCTGAATAACAGGAATTCCAAAAAGAGAGAATATAGAAAAAAGAGAGAGGAGAATTATCAAAGAAATAATACTTCAAAAAATTCTGGAAACCAAGCATGCATGTCTAAATTTAAAGAACCAGAAAGTGCCCAGCAAAATGAATGAAAACAGAACCACAGTAAGACTTGAAAAAGTTTAATATACTAGGTGTTAAATAAGAGAAGATTTTAAAGCTTCTGGAGATGGGGGAGGGGCGGCAGAGTGAGAGAAAGAAGAAAAGAAAAAAACACGTCACGCAGAAATGATCAGGGATCAAAACGATGCTGGACGTGCCAGCAGTCTCTGCGGAAACTGGAAGACATTGGATCCATGCCTCATAATTTCTGAAGAAATGGGTGGTGCTTTGTAGTAAAACTTGACATTTTAAACTAGACACAGGAATTGCATTAAGAAAATATTTTTTAAAAAACAAATAAATTAAAACAATTATGTTGGAATTTATATTGAAGAATTATATTGAAACTTCACAAAATTAGGAACATAGATGCCACAGAGGTCCTCAGCAAGAGCTGTCTCTCCAGTGTTGGGGCTAACTCCAGATTAGAATGGGTTGAGGAGTAAGTGGGAGGTGACAAAATGTAGCCCACAATTTAAACCGAGGGAGGGTGAATTAATTAAGTGATCATTATAAAAAATTCTGAGCATATTTAATACCAACAGAAACAGTCCAGCTGAGAAGGGCAGCAGGCCCTGCAGGACAGACCAGAGGCTGTGGTAGTATCCAGGGAGAGTAAATGGCCTTGTGTAAAACAAGGCATGCACCCGTCGCATGAGAAAGGAGGGACAAAGTGGAGGCTGGAGAAGACCTTACCAGACCAGTGTGGGCACGAGTTAAAGGAGTTCTACCAGAGTAAGCCTGAAATACTCATGTAGAAAGCAGGGGAGCAAAAGGACTGAGACGGGATTCAGCGAAGCAGACGAGTATCTCCCCAAGGGCTTTCCTTCACTCTTGAACTTGGCCTGTTACCATACAGCTGTATATAATTCTCTCACACTGACCCATCATGAACCGGGTTTGAAGATGGAGCCTCCTTAAATGGAAGTAATTGGAAAGAGAACTACCTAAAGAGGTGAGCTTTTCCCTGTGTGGGTTCATAAAAGAGAATTTAAGTATATATGGTAAACTGAATAATGGTGAGCTTTTTCAGGGCAAGGACCAAATTTTGTATTTCTGTGTCTTGAACACCTAATATTCTGGAAGCTAGTAACTCAATAAACTTATGTTGAATAAATAAGAAAATGAGTAATTCAGTGAATAGTCTCTTTTGCCTTCTTTTGCCTGTCAAATTCCCAGGATCTTTCTTACTTTGGATAACTGGAAATTTGGCCAGGTATCACATAAAGCAATAGTAAATGGAGAGTGAGAGAAAAATACCTCTAAGAATTTAAGTCAGTGATGTCCAGTATGTAGACTTCGCAAAGAGAGCTTCTTTGTCCATACTAAACACATATCAGACACACTGACCATGTTGCTGAATGTCTCAGAATCATAACTACTTATGTTTAGCCCAGTTCATTTGATTTCCAGTCAAACGGGAAAAAATATTTATTATAGGGGCTAAAGATTTAGCAAACAGAGTCAGTCAGCTTCATGTTTTTAGGCAGCAGAAAAGAATAGTGGTACAAATAAAAAGAAAATTTCTGTTTAAAAAATCACTTCTATTTTGATTTAGAATGCATTACTGATTGTTCTATGTATTCACTCCCATGTTAAAATCAGTCTATATTTTTTCACCCACTGGAAGTCTATTGGGCGTCAAGAAGAAGCAAGGCTGGAAGTAGAGATATCTTTTGAAATATTTATTGAAGGACTAATGTTCTTGGTTAAATCATTCCACATGTCTGAAGAATTCAATTCACTTTTTCTCATAATACAATTTTCTACAACAAATTGCATCAAACATCTGAGCTGAAATAAGCCAGAGTTTGGATTCCTTCATAACAAATGGATGTGTCTTTAAAAAGTTGTAACTAAAATTAAGAAAGTGATACATGGGGCATGGTGGGATCAGGGGAGGATCTGATGGACAGGAAAGAACAATGCGAAGATCTTTTCAAGGTCACCAAACAGATGGGGACAAGATGCCTGATGTTCACAAGTGGCGAATGAGCAGAGATGTGGTTTAGCATGGTGGCTGCTTGCACGGTATAGGAGTGCCGGTCACACTTGACATAAAATTCTCCTAGGATATCCCAGTTGGGATGCCACGGTAGAGCAAGAGTACTGACGTTCCAGGGCTGGGTGTTGACATCAGGGTGAGGCTAGTGTTGGGAGAAGACGATTTGAGTGGGTGAAGCTCAGATGGGAGGGAGCAGCATATTGGAACGTGACTGTCCAATTACTGACTTTGGGCATTTGTCTGTGGAATGCAAGATGGGTGGTCACAATAAACTCAAACTAAAGAGACTCCAGAGATGAGGACAGAACCTGGCAGGCCTGAGGCCCACGTTGTCACAGTCAGTGTGTGGTATTGATACCACTCTCAAAGATGCACGTCCGTAAGAGTGGCCCTGACTGCACTCTGCTCTCCCTGAATGGTGGGGCCAAGGCTCCCAACCACATTCTTCTCCAAGCCTCTGAGATTTCATGTTCTTTGCTTTATTTCCTGCCAACGTAGGAGTAAAGATGTGTTGAAATGACTGTCTTGCTATGGAAAAGTGACTCTGTGAAGAGGAATTCAACATTCTCAGCCAAACCAAGGCCATTAATTTATACCATAAAATGGACAGCCAGAGAACACAAGAATTGACATGGCTCTGCTCAGAAGCTCCTTACAAGTATAAACAAAAACCTTGGTTGTTGCTGGTGGCTGGCTGTTTCTCAGAATCTGACCATGTTTTTAGAATGGAAACAATCACACACTGATGTCAATGTCCCTGTGGGGTCTAAACTTCTTTTCTAACCTTGCTTCCACCCATCACTTGGCTCTATCTATGTAATGGAGTATAGCTTGATTTGGCGAAAACAAATGAGACAGAATTCAAAGCAATTTGTACCCTAATTGACAAAGAATGGATTTAATATTTGGGGGCGGAGGGGTGTGAAGGTGTTTCACTACTCTCTACTCGGTGTCAGGGGTCCACGCTTTGGCAGAGATTTTTCAGAAATAACCCTTACTTTGTACCCCATGGTCTCACAAAGGTCCTCCACAGCTGCCAATATACTCACAGAGCTTAAAGGCTCATGAACATGTGGTTTACTTCCCAGGTTTCTCTACCCTGAACTTATTATCACTGACAATGGAACCTATGTTACAGAAGCCTAAGGTTGTGGCTAATTCTCATGTCATTAGAAAGAAGATGGAAAAATATTCCTTGACCTTTAAATAGAAAGTTGTGCACATAAACATAAAAAAGATGATAATAATGGAAATATTCTTTAAATGGGTGGCCTCCTAGAAACCAATAACCACTTTAAGAGCCACCAAGAAGGGCAACTTAGTGCGACTGATTTTACTTAATGTTCAAAGATTGCCACTGGCTAATTTCTCTTTCTTTGATTGTTGTACTCTTCAGCATGATGATTTTTTGTAAACGCACATATACAGCTGGCAGAAGCAGGGAACATGCTAGACACATGAGCAGATGCACACCTGTGTATTCCATACAGAGCAAACTCAGCTTGTTATGGGGGACCAGACATCTCAGTTTAACTGGTGGCCCTGTGTCCCATACAACTGGAGCCTCCTTCACGTTCACATGTATCACAATTTAGGTGATACATTTAGTCACCCTCTTTAGTCGCCTCTCTATCTTATTTTCTATCAGATACTCAATTCTTCATGGGCTGAAGAAGGTTTTCACAAGTGGAAAACAACAAGGGCTGATGGCAACAGCTGCTCTCAAACACTTGAAGGGTCTGCTATCACTTCAGAAGTCCATGAGAAACAGATTGCAGCTTATTATCAAAATAAAGTTTTAGCAGTATGACCTGACACAAAAGTAAAAGGGCTATGTTGACAGGTAGTGAGCATCTCGCCCTGGAAAGCATTCAAGCAGAAGGCTGAAAGACCATCTCTTGAGGATGTTGTTGACAGTTTGTGTTGGATCATTGGCTACCAAATCATTTTAAGATTCGTAGAACCCACTGGAAAGCCTGAATAACCAGGCCTCATCTTCACAGAATCTGTTTCATTGGGCTGGTGTGGGGCCCAGGAATATGTATTTTTATTCTGTTAAGTGTAAAAATAAAATACACAAAATATGAAATAATATAAGGAAGTTAAAATCACCTGAAATCTCATCAACCATCAACATTCAGTGGCCACTCTATCATACATTGATACATATATATTTCACATATAAGTAGTTTGACATAAACTAAATTATACCAGGAAAGTGGTTTTACTACCGCCGATATTAATATTTGTGGGGTTTTTTTTCACTTATTTCTCCTCATTCCACCTGAGTGTAATCACTGAATATAATCAGAGTTATCCACCTGATATGTATTCCTTTATAACCTTTTTTCCATTTTAATATAATCATATACAGAAGTACAAATATTATACATATGTATGTGAATAATAGTTTTGTCTTTATTTTTCAAAATGTGATTGTATTATGCACACTTCCCAACATCTTGCTTTTTTCCCCACTTAATGAATGGAAAGCTGCCAAATCAACTGGTATTGATCTCATTCATTCTCTTTAATGTCTTCAAAGTGTCCTATTAATATCCTCCAAGTTATTTATTTATTCTCCTATTTTTGAGAACTCACTCCACAGTTTTTTGGCACTACTCATAATGCTGCAATTAACTTCTTTGTACCAGCATTTGAAATGTCTACTTTAGTTTCTATGGAATAGATTCCCAAGAGTGAGATTATGGGCCAAAGAATGTGTGTGCTTTTTATCTTCATAGACATTTCCAGATTGTTCTTCTAGACCCCAGCAATGAATGACTGGACTCCCTGCTCCACATCCCAGCCAGTAGTATTGGTTCCCACTCTTTTTCATGTTTGCCAGTGTGGTGGGTTCTGTGTTTTATTTTTACTTTAATTTCCATTTTTCTGATCTACGGTGAAGTTGAGCATCTTTTCATGTGTTTATTGGCCTTCAGACTTGCTCTTTGTAAAGAGCCTATTCATAGACTTTGCCCATTTTCTTTTGGGCTGCTTCTAAGAGTTCTTTGTACATAACAGCAATAAATTCTTTATCCATCATATGTGTTGTATTTTTCTGAGTTAATAGTTTATATTTTAATTTTATTTATGGTTTCTCTTGCACCATTTAAAATTTTATTCGTATATAACTATGTTTATCTTTTCTTTTGTGGATTCTTGGTTTGCTATTTTAGTCATGACTCCATTGTTAGTCTTGTCACCATGATGGAGAAACACTAGTCTAGAAGATGTCAAAGTTCCCTTCGCACTGGTAATTTTGTGACTGTGAGTCTGAGGTACCACAAAGCGTTCTCCCATCTTTCAAACTCAAATGCCCTAGAGTGGGATTTTGCTGTCAGATTTTTAGGTCGATAACAAGAGAGTCAAATGAGAAGGAAGGTAATTCATGAACAAGCAGGCTATCTGTAAACTTTTAATACAATTTCAAGAAATGTAGTCACATGCCATATTATCAGAATTCTATAGTTAACTGTCTCTAAGAGAAAAAATAGTGCTACAGGTCATAGAATTAGCCTTACGTTCTTGGGGACACTTATGACCAGGAACTCCTACATTCTAGCACTTTCTTCATCCTTGCTATGGCCAGGCTGGCAACCAAAGACTTATTTTTTTCTTTTTGTCTCATAATCCTCTATACCCAGAATAGAGGGTGTTTACCTCAGAAGGAAAGTCTGATGTGAATGAAAACCAGCAAATGGAATCCCAGCTGTGGGTATCATTTTTTCCTTAAAGAAGCCTTGAAGGTTTTACTTGCCAGAGTTTCATCTCTGGTGAAAAACACGCAATGTTTAATTGATTCCTGCAGAATCTCTTAAGCCGATGAAAGGGATACGTCTCAGAGACGCTTACTTGTTGGCCGTTTGACATGCATGTGCACGCACATACACGCGCAGAGACACATCACTGCCCTGAGACTTTGCAGCCAGACTCCAGAGCTCGCCCACTTCCAAACCAATCGTGAGTCATCCGTTTTCCAGCCCCCTGTCCCTTGGGATAATTGAGACACCAGTGGCCACCTCCTTAACTATCTCTATAAGCCCATCCTTAAAGTGATCTGTTTGCTCGAACAAGTGCAATGAAATCTAAAAGCAAGACCCTTCTGCTAAAGTTATTTAGTGGTTTGCTTTGGGAATCTGATTTTTCTCCACTTTATTTTTTTTTTTTAAGTAGTGTAAATTTGGCTATGAGGACTTACATGGGGTAAAGGCATTCTAAACACTACATCACTATCTACTTCTAGTGTATGCACTTCTGCCTAACATTGTCTCGTGTATTTAAACCCATGCTCTGTACAAATGAGTAGTGAGAGCTCACTGTGTTTGTGTAAGTGACAGTTCCAGGAGCTCCAACTTCAGAGTTTCTGAATACAGAGGAATTTTCACCCAACCTGGGATTGTCCACATTCTACCCTTCCCTGCTCTCAGAGGGAAGCAGCTAAGTGTTGTCTTAGGAAGTCACAGCTCCATGAGGATTGGGGCCACCGCACGCCCAGAGTTCCCAGTCTCAGCTGGGTCTGCAGTTCTTCTCAGCCATCCTCTTCTATGGTCATCTTCCTCTTTTATCCCAATGTTGGCCTTCCCAAGGGTCCAACACTGTCCTCAAACATCCAACCTGCCTCTCAGACCTGGATGCCCTCAGCATTATGACCCCTACAAATTGTAAGTGGAGTACCCTGACCTTACCTTTTCCTTATTGTCTGTCCATAAGGCTGGGAAGGCAGTACTCTACCTCTCAGCCAAAACTCCTCCCTACACCTGTGCTCTGGGCTCCCCTCTCTTCTACTATTACCTATATTAACATCCTCCCGTCTCTCATGCCGTGAATCTATCCAGTTCTCTGTCGGCCCTTTCCCATCAGCTGATAAACATGGCTGGCCTCTTCCAGGTGTGAGGTTTGCAGACACTCTCTTGTCCTAGAAAGAACAGATTTCTCTTGCTATCTCCCTCTTACCCCTCCAACTCCAGCCTTCCCCACCCCATTCATTTCTACCCTCACCAGAGTAATTCGTGTTTACTAAAGAACTCTGTCCCACCTGAGGGGGATGTTCCTCATCTTACTTTACCGCTCTGTAGCACCTGGTCCCTTTTGTGCCTCCATCCCTGAGATGGTTTCCTATCTTGCATCTAGAACATCTTTCTCCTTCCTTGGGTTCTCTCATGAGCTCTCCTGACTTCCCTTTTTTAGGGCCCTGCATAGGCTCTTCTTTCCTTAATGGCCCTAAAGCACAGCATCCCATAGAATTCTGTCTTTGATCTTGAATTTTGATAGGTTCCCTCTGGGTGACTTAATTCAATATACAACATTTCAACTATTACCTATGTACGTGGTTAGTTTCCAAATGAATGATACTTAAGAGACCCAGGATACTTTAAAATTCCTGTCCTTAAAGAAATTCATCATTTCTCCACTGCCACATCACATATCCCTATGTCTCCCATTTTCATCATGGTTGGCCTAGTTTGCCTAGTTATCCTGGGAAGCACCAGGGGTAACTCCTGCTTTCTCAGCCACCAGCATCTCATCACCTTTGTTCTCCCCACCTGACCTCTGTTTGGTTGCTTCCTCCAAATCTACCCCTCTGTTGCCACCTTGGTTAAGGTTGCATTGTCTATCACAGACTCCTGCAGCAACCCTATAAGTGATCTCTGTATCTCCATGATCAGCTCTGCCCAAGCATGCTCAGTTCCCTCCATGGGAGGATCATCCTAAAATAGAGATCTCTTCATGTGACCTTGCTGCTTAAATCCCCTCAAGAGGACCCTGTCCCCACAGCATCTAACTTTCAATGGCTGAACTTGAGGTGATACTGCTGCTCCCTGTCTCTCTCTGACCTGTACTCTGTGCTCAGACATGAGGACCCACTAGGAGTTCCCAGCGTTTCATGGTCTTTCTCCCCTTTGTGACTTGGAATGTGATATTTTAAAGACTGAAATGTCCTTTAATTTTTTTTTTCTTTTTTGGTAGAGAGATTGAATGTGAGCATATATGTGTGCGAATATGTATTTGTTTATGCAAAATAGTTTTACTTTTCCTTTGAAGACTTTGCTGTTTGTCTTCTCATAGCTAGAAATAAGTTTTCTGAACCTCCAGGCTCTTTGAAGTCCGGTCACGCTTAGGGATAACTGACAGTGTCATTGAAGCTGCTTTTTAAGGAAGGTTGAAGGAGATGTACAAGCTGGTGAGTTATAGAGAGTCATTTGGAGTAGTTTTTAAAATATTGATCATCCAGCAAGCTCATACCTGGCCTTGTACTCCCTGAATCATTCTCTCTTCCCCTTTCCTTTCCTGTCTTTTTCTTTTCTTTCCTTTCCCTCTCCATGCTCCCTCTTATTAATGTCACTGCCTGGTCTCAGCAAAAGTATTAAAGGATGTACTAGCTTCACAAGTGAATTTAGCCATTTCACATTTTCCAAATAAACTTTAAGGATTTCTTACTGTATTGTCATAAAGTGATTCCCTTTAAAAATAAACTTTGTTCACTTGCACAATACCCCTATCTTTAGCAAATGACTGCGTGGCTTCCCCGCCTCTGCCAAATTTTCTCATCTTTCTTTGCCCACTCAGCCACCCCCACCGTGTAGCTCCTTACCCATCCTCCCGAAACGTGCAAAGAAAGATTCCCAGCTCCTGATAATAAGATCAGTGAATGCAGGGCTTATGAAATACGCCAACAAGCACCTGGGAAGCTGATACATATTCCCATGCAACATCCATGAAGCCGAGCCCAAGGAAGCTCTAGGGTGAACACGACTTAGAGGCAGAGCCAACACCAGGAAGAATGACAAAGCTTTGGCCTTTCTAAGGTGAATATCCTACAAGAAGACCTAGCACAGCTCTGAAATCCATGTGCCCTTATTACAAATAATATAAGAGCTGCGAAATGTGGCGTTGTTCTGATGTGCCAGGTGGTGTTCAGCACATTGCACTCATTGTAGAATTTAACACTTTGACTTTCTTGCAAACAAACTGAAGGTGATATCCAAGCAAAAAAGAAGTTGGAGGTGACTGCTAAAACCCTTCAATGGCTCCCGACCATCCAGTGAATAAAAGCCAAATTCTCTTCTCCTAGTTCCCCTTCCCACATACACTCCATTCTGACCACAGGGACTCACTGGCACATGCGCTTGCTTCACACCTCTGGGTCTTTGCACGTACCTTTCCCTCTGCCTGGAATGTTCCACCAGTCCCTATTCATCCTGTAGGACAAAGCGGTAGCCTCTTATTTTGAAGCATTAAAAGATTCCCTGGTGAACCTAGGTCCTCCTTCCCTTTCAACTTCACTTTGTTCATAGCTCTATTACATCAATGTCCCCACTGTACAGTACATACTTGACTGCCTTGAAATCTTCCTAGCCAGCCTACACACTCATTTAGTCCAGGAATGTATCTCCTTACCTAGTAGGCAAGTGTCCAATAAATATTTATTAAAAGAATGAACAAACAAGTGCATAAACAGATGGTTCCTTGAGGACAGAGGGGAGTCTTTCTCCCTCTTGTACAGTTCTCCTCATTTATGTGTCCTGGAGTGTCTGCTCCGTTGTCGCTCCATCCTGGTGAGGGACCTCCAGCTGGACCTGCCCTAAGCAAACCTGGGGTGTCATGACCACCTTGGCATGAAGCTTGCTGTCGACACATAGAGCTGTGACAGCTTGCTTCATTCCCAAGGGCAAGACGTAGCAGGATTGATTTATATCTTGTTAAAGGGAAGATGCTGAAGATCAAAGGCTTGGCCAGCATGAACATGTCCCTCCCAAGATCACAAATTCAGCTGTTTCTCTTATTGGAGAGAGCGGAGTCCCATGGCTCCCAAATGGAGAATGAGAAAAGATCCTGCCTGTCTCAAACACTACAGAAAATACATATAAATGGGCCATCCCAGATTCTTTGTCTCATGGAGAAACTGGCTGTGGATAATTTAAGAGAAAATTTGACTGACAGGATATTACGCACTTCCCGGAAACTGTGGAAAGACAGAAGACCAGATTGAAAAACTGGACACTAGGAAAGGACAAGTAGGCACTGTGACCAGAGCCAGAGTCTGGCCACTGAGCCAGGCTCAGGTCTCTTGCTGTTGCTTCCTCTAATCACGGGAGGCTGCAGCTTGCACTGTCCCCAGTCCTGTCAGCTGACCCCAGACACCACTTTTCTGCTCCTGAAAATTGCAAGGGGTTGCTACCCTCAGAACAACTTCTGCACTGTGGCTCCTTCAAGGCGTCAGTGGCTCTAGAGCCACAATACCGCAGGGTGTGTCTAATCCGTATACCCGTAGCCTAACTGCAAGATGGAGTGAGAAAGGGCCACGCTGCCTTTGCAGCTTCTAGGGTGGGAGGTGGGTCCATAAAACAGGGCATCTCTCAACCATGAGATGGAGAATAAAATGGAAGCCAAAATGATAACTACACTCTCACATTCATGGCTACGTGAAGGAAGTAGGGTTGTTTCCTGTTTGAATTTTTGAATGCCACCTCCCATCACAAAAATAAGAAAGTAAGACCATTAAAAAATCAAGAAATAATTTATTGAGCATGCGTTTCTATGGAGTACAACAATGAGTTTGATATACCTTTGTCTATTAAAACCTTATAATCTAAAAATGGAAATGAAATGTTTACACAGATAGGAAATAAGTTGTAAGTGCCCGTTGAGCTGCAGAGCTCAGAGCAGTGAGGCATCTTCCCGGTCTGGGAAGGTCGGGGAAGCTGTCGCAAGCCCCAGGAATATTACTGAGCTGGATTTGTAGTCTTGCTCCACCCCGATCCTGCATTTATCCTCCTTACTTCGTGACTTTCAGATCTTTGTTAATGTCAATCACTGTGCCTGGAATATTCTTTCCTGTCTTCTCTACTTATTTGTAATCTAATACATTTTTTAAAGCTCAACTCCAGAAAAAAAAGTGTGTGTGTTTTAGAAAACAGATATAGAGAGCTTTATGCAAAATCAAGTGGCCTCAATTGCAAGGGAAGAATTCTGTTTTCTTTGTCTATACTTGTTAGCAGGTGATGAAAAACCCACACCACTTTGAACTGATACCCAAAATATAATTTCACATCTCCAGTGACTTACTGGATCTTCTAAATTGGGTTTCCTTAAACTCATCATGCCATACTCATCATCTTCCCTATCCTATAACTTCCTATTAATAGAAATTCTGGTCCTCCGTCTTAAAAGCTTTAAATTGGCCTTGACTCTCTGCACATTGATCCCCTGGGACCAGTAAGTGGTCACATTCTGCCATTCTGCTTCTTCACAACACCTCATGTCCTTCATTTCTTCTCTCTTGCCCTCTTCATGGCACCTTCGTGCATGCACTAGGCTGCTTGTACCAATTTCCAGAGGCTTCCTTGATGCCGGCCTTTCTTCTCTAGTGCACACTTCACACTCTTCCCAGGCCCAGCCTTCTCTAAGCATTCACTGCAAAACCTTGCCGTTCTGTTAAGGGAGTCCATTGGCTTGCCACTTCCTGCCTAATTAGTAGGCTAAATACCTTTGCCACCTTTCTAGAGATTCTCTACTATAAAAGCACACGAACTCGTCACGGTCGTGTCATAGAACTCCCCGCACGCAGACTCTGAGACCCTGATGGACTTCTGTGGACCTCACCTTGCTCTTGTTTAATTTTCCTTTCAGGACCAAAAGTACTTGAAGAATAAAAATTCAGCCTATATCCCATTTATACTTACTTAGGTCATCCTTACTCTCTGAGTGTCTCTTCACAGTGTCCCACCTCCACATGGACTAGCTTCCCACCTCCGGGCATTCTGAAAGATCCCCTCCCCTCAAGGCCCTGTATCAATTTCTCTTTGAAAGTCTATACCATTGACAATTTATACTATACAATTTAGCATTTAAAAATGGTTCTATCAATCTGATCATTAATTGGAATGTATTAGTCTTGGCTCCCTACCTGGAGTTCAGGCTGCTTAAGTTTAGAGATCATGTCTTTTTTTATTTGGATAGTCCTTCAAACACCCAACTTAGTGTGGACTGAAAACATTATGGATGATCAATAAATATTGATAGATTGATATCAGATCCCAAGCTCAGTTTTTCTCATGGGAATCTTAGTTCTAAGATGTCAATCAACTTATCTCTTTAGTAATCATACCATGACTGCAGGATTATTAAGTGAATTCCTTATATATTCCTTCCTGTTTGCATTTAACATTTTTGAAAGCACCTTTCAGACCAGAGAAAGGAACAGCCTTCTGATCTCAGCAGCCTCAAGTGCTGAGTTCTACAATTCAGGGGGTGCTAACTCCTGGCTCTCCAGCAATTCCATCAACTTGGCAATTACTCAAGATATCTTTGGTTATGAACTCATTCCTGATACACAGTCACATTGCAGAATGTTTAAAGTACCCAGATGTCCCCAGCATTCCGAATATCTGTTCTGGAATGTTTCTCAGAGGCTCCATGTTATAATTGCCCCGGCCCTTTCTCTGGAACAGACCTGTCAACAAATACGGATGTGCTTCAGTGGCCAGATCTCGGGCTGCTATGTCACTTACTCACCCCACTTGGTCCCTCTCTCTTGGAAATTGTCTGTCTCTGAGAAAACACATATCTTTCCTCAACTGTTCTTTTTGTATCTCCTAGAAAATGATATAGTTTTCTTTGACTAAATAAGACTCTGCTGGCCTCTAACTTCCTCAGAGAAGAAAGCCAGGAAGCTGGAAACCATAGAGCAAATGACTGTGGTCTGAGTGCACCTCTTCCTCTGAATGACTACAGAGCAGCTGGGATGCAAATGACAAGACAAACAACCTGTCATTGGCACTTGTGGGAGATTCTTTCTTTGTCAAAGTGAATTTCCATGTTTCTTTTCATAGAATTACACCTTGTGAGAAAAATCTGTATAGAACCTCAAAATCCCATTTAATGCTATTTATTAATATTTCTACAGTTATTTCTACACAATTTTAAAAGTTAGTTTGGAGCTAATGATTTTATTTTCTCTTGGCTTTCTATCGTTAGTGGGATTTGTCATTTTAGTTTTCAAAGACAAAATTAGGCACCTCTAATTATTTGGTGGCAACCATTGAAACTGCTTGAACAGTGTCTAGGGTAATATTTCTCAGCAGCCTCTCGATAGCTACTGAGAGAAAAAATATACGATTTTACACTCCGCTGGTTGGAATGTATTAGCCATAGAGACAGGTCATGGTTCCACTGGACTTAGCACTGGTCATATCTGTGATTCCAGTCCAGAAATCCTAGGAATAGTCGTAGAGTGAAAGAGGGAGAGAGGCAGGATGGTGGAACTGTTAAACCATTGGATGAGGCACAAAGAAGGGACCACCTGAGGGAGAAGACGGAAAATGACCAAATGTAAATTTCTGCCAAAGATGACTTTAAATCTTCCATAGGGAAGAGGGACTAGACGGTCCCTGTGTTGGTACAAATGGCAGAGCTGGGCCAAAGAAGAGAGGCTATAGGAAGCTAGACAACTGCTGAGAGTAATATAAAGAGATTCTTTTTAAAATAAAACATTGAGCTAGCCAATATTGGAATGGATCATGTGAGTCAGAGAATTTCCCATGACCAGAATGATTTAAGGGGACACTGAGTCAGTCGCCACCACGACATCTCAGAAAGGATTTCTGTGCTGAGTGTGGTGGGCTCAGTAGACACCAGGTTCCCATCAATCGAATTCTTTTTCAAAGGGAGAATTTTGCAAAGCTATGAGTAGCTAACTGCAGTCACTTCTTATATGGTAAGTAGCCTTTACAAATGCAGCCTTGACTTTGAAACTCTGGGAGAAGGAGCTGCAGGTTCTCCAGATAATCCTCTTCTCCAGCCTAATTGCAGGCGAGCAGCACAGAAAAGCAAGGAGAGTCATTTTAGCCAAGATCTTGCTGAACTGGGTTGGCCAAAAAAGAGAAAACAAAATTTTCAGTGCATCATTGATATACCCATTTTCCTTACATATTGAAATAATGGTGATTTCATTTCCTAGCCAATATATGTTTTCATAAGATTTCAGAAAAGCACACTGGTTCTGCTTCTGCATGAGGGTCCTATTCCACTGATTACCAGGTAAGTAAGAGAAGCCTAAGCCAATTCTCACCGTAGTAAGGTAAGCACAAACACTCTCTGTATACGTTGTATGCATTATAAAATTTAAGAAGCAATACTCAGTTATTTTTTTTAAGACTAGAAAACCAAGGCATGACAATTATTGATAGAGGTAATGTGGTACAGCCAATTAAAGTAGCTATATTAAAATGTAAAAACCTTATATTTCTTTTATATTGGTAATATAAAGTGGACATCCCAATTCTTTCCTTATTTTGTGTCTTCCTTGGTGACACAAATGAGGAAATGCTTTAGTGGCATTCTTCTTTAGGTGTGGTCACTGTGCCACTTATCTAAATAACTGGGGTAAGAGAAGTTGAAGAGCTGAAACAGGGCCACAAAGTTCTGAGTGGCGGAGTTGAACTCTACATCCCTGTCTGCCGCCCTCTTGCCCCAACGTCCCTCACCACCGTATTGCTTTTGAGGGCAGCTCAGAGCATAGGGCTGTGATGTAGTCTGATGACAAGAGGAGGGATCCTTGGTGTGGCTGAACAGGGTGCTGGGGCTAGGACTGTTGTCCACACCATGAGATGGTTTCCAGAGGTGGCAAGAACCTCATGTGTGTTGGAGATGAAAGTTGTCCTTCTGTCCACCAGAGAGGAAAGCCACCCTGGTTCTTTGTATTCCACTGGTAGAGTAAATAGAATTTATTGTCCAAACCAGCTCACTTTTGAGGGCGAAAGAGGGCACTACTAATAACGGTGCCAGAGTAACAAGTGTGAACACAGAACTGTCTCAGGAGATGAAAATGTACAGTCACATCCGCTGGCTTGGCTTGTCTTCTTGCTGTTGGAGTCATCTTTGCTCAGAGTTTTGCTTGGATGTAAGCACAGAAGAGCTACTTGCTGGCAAAGTTGTCTTTGATTATCCAACTTTACCAAACGGGGGGAAAAAGGGATTGCTCTTTCTCCATCTCTGGGTAATTTCCCTGAAGATGTTCTGTTTCTGTAGTAATCATTCACATTTATCTCCTGAGTTTAATAGATGTTGCTGATACATTGATTTTTCAGAGACTTATGATTCTCCATTTTTTAATCATCTTTTAAATCATCTTTTAAATTTTGGGGAAATCTGTGTCATTGAAAAAATTATTTTTTTAATCTGCCCTCGGTGTGCAGGAGATTTCTGAGATTCTTGGCTGGATCCAACTCCTATGGCTTGATTTTCTTAAAGTGTTGTCATTCTCCTCCCACTCTGACCTCATCATCAGATTCTGGGTTTCATTTTGAACATTATAGGTTAACGATGTGGTGAATGTGAAAATAAAGCACGGAGAGAAACAACTGTGTGAGAGAGCATGGAACGTACCCCGGCACCAGAAAGCAGAGGGTCTGGGGTGTGGACACTGGTCACCTCCCAGCACCCACGGCCCCTGCATCGTTCTAACCCTGCAGCCACTTAACTTTAAATGAATTAAAATGAAATAAAATGGAAAATTCAATTCCCCTCTTAGACTTGCCACATTTCAAGTGCCATATTTGGCTAGTAGCTACTGCACTTAACAGTGAACATATAGAACATTTCCTTCATTGCCCCAAATCCTATTGAACAGAGCTAACTGGACCTTGTTTGGTTCAATAACTCCTCTCTCTTCAAAACAGCTAAAAGAGAGAGAGGATTTTAAATGTTCTCACCACAAAGAAATGATAAATATTTGAGGTGATGGGTATGCTAAATAGCCTCATTTGTTCATTTCACAATGTATGTATGTATTGAAATACCACATTTACCCCATAAATAAGTCCAATTATTGTCATATTTTAATGTTATTAATGTAAAACAAAACAAAACAAATAATTCCCTTCACCTTCACTGCCCACATTCTTCAGTGGGAGCTGACTCCAAGAGTGTTTCCTAATTAGGTAACCAACGACAGTCATCCCAATCCCTCTTGCCAGGGACTAGTTGAGGAACCCAGGCTAAGGGCAACCATTGCTTGTTATCTCCCTGTTTGTATTAATAACTGTTTGTCTAAAAGTGGCTAAAGACCTAGGTTAGACCGATCAGACTGAAGGAAAAGACTTCTGGTCCTGATTGGGGAAGTATTTGCCCTCTCTCCTGATGGGTAGGAAGAGTAAAGGATTTTGTTCTTGTTCCTGCTGGCAGCCAACTGTGACCATGAGGGAAGTTAGCCTGAGAACAAAGCCGACGCTTTAGAGGAGGGCAGACCAAAAGAGAGGTAGAAAAATGAAGTCGGATCCTGTAGCACCATGCTTGGAGCCAGCCCTACCACTGGATTTCTCTTAGGTGAGATAATAAGTGTTTTCATTGTTTAAGTATATTTGAAACCAGGTCTTTTTTACTTGCAACTCAAAGCCCTTTAACTAATTCTTCTGGACTCTTGTCCTGTCTCTCCCACAAAACAATCTTATGACCTTGAATGACTCCTGCAACCTCTCTGGGCCTGGATTTCTTAGTGGCAGAGACAGAGATCTGCAAGATCTCTTAAAAAGATTGTTACAGCCATGAAGATCTGCTTGGGGTGAGAATCAGCAACAGGGAATTGTGACAATATTGCTCCTTGGTGGCCCAGATGAGGGCTCTTGGTGTGAGTAGATTCCTGCAACCCACATCACTTGCATGGAGTTTTGGAGGCCCTCAGGAGAGAGGAGCTCTCTCCTTTGCCCACATGGATGCTGAATACATCTTGCTTTGGGGATATTGCATTAAATGCTGGAGATTCGTGGTCTCCTACAGTCTTTTGAGATGTAGGCATGATGTTAGCACATTTCAGTGTGATGCTTTCGTGGGCCACATCCAGTGTCCTCCCTCTCTTGTTTTGTGTTATCACATCAATTATGTATTTTCAATTTATTTTAACCTAAATTAATCATCTTGCTTGTCCTAAGAGGTAGAGTTGACTGTAACCTGGCACTTTCATAACTCATTATCTTTCTACCTTCCCGCCTGACTCCCAGAGTGTTCCTCCTCTGCTCTACATATCCTAATTTATTATCTACTTGATATCGAAGCCAAATGTTTGGAAATCATCCTTGATTCCTCCATCCTGCTCATTTCTACATTCAATTGGTGATTAATTAGTGTCTATTTTATTTTCTAAATATCTCTTGAATCCACTGTCTCTCTGCAGCCTCTCTGCTGTTGTCTGGATCCATCAGGATTATTCATTACCTCTTAAAATCTCACTGCCAAATACATAGATCTCTCACACTAGAACATGTCTTCTAGGACGTGTATCTGACTACATTATTCCCCAGCTTAAACTTCAAGAACTCATTATTGCCTGAATGGTCCATTCTAGGCCTCAGGCCTTGCCTAGGCAGCCTTCTCACCTCTACACGTGCTATTCCCTTTTCCTGTCTTGTCCATGAACACAGTGGTTCCCGTCTGGCCATCAGGAGCCAGTTCTGCAAAGCCACTCCCACCTTTCCCAGGCAAGCCAATCATGAACTTGCTGTGATCCCATTTCATCTCCTGTCCCTCTTGTCAGTGTTACTAGGACAAGAGCTCCTTGAAGCCAAAGGTCATGTTTTAGAATCCTACACCTGACCACCCTACTTAACACTGCAACCTACTCCCCCCATCTTTCTGTTCCTTCTTTTATAATACTTAGCACCTTCTCACATCCTATATAATTTTATTATGTATTATGTTTGCTATTTATGTTCTATGTCTATTTCATTCACTAATATATCCCAAGTGCCTAAATTGATATCTGGTATATAGCAAGTGCTCAATAAACACCTCTGTTGCATAAATGAACACATCCTTGTATCTTTGGAACCTGGCATAGTTCCTAGAAAATACTAAGTGCTCAAATAAATATTTTATATTATCTAATTTCTATAGGATTATTAATAATAATAGCTAACATTTATTGAGATCTCGTCATATGCTAAATGATTTACACACATCATCTTGTTAAATCCTCACAACCCAATGAGGTAGGTTGCTACCTTCAGTTACAAGGAATTTGAGGCTTTGAGAAAGTAAACCATTTGCCCAAGGTATTTAAGCAGTGGAGCTCAGATTCAAATAAGCAGTTCGGCTCCAACACCTACCATCTTTACAAGTATATTGTTCCACCTCACATAATTGATCTTATGTTCATTTGTCTTGTTATTATATACTCTTTCATGCTTGTATATTTTTAACCTCAAATATAAGGCAGTAGAAGCAGCTGACCTCCAGGGATATAAAACACCAATAGGGCAATTTGGGTTAGAACTGTGTGTTGGATATTTTTAGCATTTCATAGTTAAATATTTTAGGAGAAAGTAAAAACAATGCTTGTGAACTGTTTGCTGATTACTCCGGAAGAAGCAAAGCTCTGAAGTGTGCCTTGTCCTCGCAGGTTTGGCACCATGCTGAAACGGTGCTCAACACAGATGTTGAGCGACATATCTTCCTGTTCTCCTCAGGAGCATGTTAAGGGGGACACAGATAGAAGACACCTATTTCGTTCCATTGTCCTCTCTCTAGCTTCACCAACAATGAGGGGCCTCTACCTCAGCACATGTCAATTACACAGCAGCAGTTGACAGAGTCACCTACAACTCCAGATGCCTGCCCCCAACACACACACACACACACACACACACACACACACACACACACAATGTGTAACGAGGAACTCATAGGGGCCCAGAATCTACCCTTGAAAATCCTGGAAGAGCAAATTTCATCTGCCAACATTATTTTTTTTTAGTATCACTGCAATCACTTAGTGCAATAATTTGCATCCTTCCTGGGTCTATTGGGTCACTACAGAGGACAGGTTACAAAATCTAGAGAAATACAGCTAATATATTTTGCAATTCTAATCATCTTTTACTTCACAGAATGTTTTTAAAAATAGCATTAGAACTATATAACTTTAAAAGAAAATAAGATACATTATATATAATATTTATATTAACACATTATTTTTTCTATTAACACATTATGAGGTTTTTGCCATCTTTGTCAATGTTCTTCAAAAATTCCATCATTAATAGGTGCTTTATGTGTTGTGTTAAGGATACACTATTTCTTTAAACATTCTCTTTATGTAAGACTTTAAAGTTGTTTCAAATTTTTCTGTTATAATTTTTCGGTGAATATCTTTGCATGTAAAGTTTACCTGTATTTTTTCTTAGAAGAAACTTTCAGAAAGGAAATTACTGGGTCTAAGGGAAATATTTTTAAAACTTGCATTACATATTTCCAAATTGCTTTCCATAAAATTTATGCCAATCTAAATTCCCACCAACTGTGTATGAGAGTGACCGTTGCAAAACCCTCTTGCTGGCACTGCAAAGTATCATTTTTTTAAATTCTAGATAATTATGGGGGGGTGGATTTCATTGTAAATTTATTTCTTTTTTGTCGTTAATAATGGGTTTGAAGTTGTGGCACATTTGTAAAAACTTTTGGATTTTTTCGTTTGGCACATTATTTATGTCCTTTAGTCAATTTTAACAAAATTAGTATACACACTTTATTAAGGATATCTTTATGTATTAGAAATACCAGCTCTTGCCATATTTGCCACCAATATATTTTCCTAGCTTGAATTTAATTTTTAACTGTATTTATGTCATACAAAAGGTTTTAATTTCAGGTAGTTAAACGTACTGATTTTCTACTTTTTTGTTATTTTTTTTGGCATGTAAATTCCTTCCCCTTTCCAAAATCAGTACTTGGATTTTCAAGACTTCCTAGTAGTAACATAAGCTGGGTAAATTTTACTGAACCAATTTGGATTTGTTTGCAAATTATTGATCATCTAAAAGTGAAACTCGTATTTTTCCATAATTATACTTTGAATTCATTTATTTATCTTTCGGGTATTAAAAACAAGTTTACTACACCTCTTGGGCCCGTTAGTGATACTATTCTTGCTTGGGGGCAGAAATGAGGGCACCACAAACTCTGCGGGACCAATGTCGTCACCCATCGAGAACCCTGTGAGCTGCTGAAGACCCTGCCTGCACGGCTGCTGTCCCGTCCCTTCCTCCTTCAGCACATCAGCTGCTACACCAGAAAAAAATGTTTTTTCCCCTGGGGCCATGCTGTTTTATTACAAAAATAGAATGAAAACTTTGAAAACAAAACAATCCTTTCTAATTTAACGAAAAAATTATTACTTTTTATTGTTTTTGCTTCCTGTGCATGAGTTATATGCCGTTGAATTCAACTACAACAAAAAGGATACCAAGACTTGTGAGTTACATATGCTTCATGAGGCCCCGGGGTCAAAACTAGCATGAGTTAAATACAACTAGCAGAGCAGTTAATGTGTTAATATGTTAAAGACATTAGGTGTGAAGCAAAGTCCAGGCTTTGGCTTTGGTCCTCACCAGACCACCTAAGCCCTTTTTAATAGCACACGTCACAGTATCACACACTGCTGAGAACTCTTGTTCTCATGTGTTATCAGGAGGCAAAGGTCTAACTAGATGGCAGAGGCTAGAGAGACGCTCTTACTTATCAGCTGTTAAATTCTGCACAGGTTGTGTCAGAGCCACAAAACGAGCTGACCTCCCATGGGATGGGGGATCCCTAAGCAGCATGCCATTCCCTAGATGGGGAGACTGTCACCGCAGCACAAGTCTGGCCCATCTGCAGCTCAGTTAGAGAGGGCTTTCAAAGGAAATTCTTGGATAAGGCTATTCTGTAGATTATTACCATGAGTGTGCATGGGAGTGTGATCATATAAATGCACGTGCACACATGCCACATACATATACGGACAAACAGGAGCCTTCCTAGGCAGGGGTAACTAAGAGCCCAGGAATCAGGCCTTTCTCACCTTGCCATCCACGATTGCAAGATCCTGAGGATTTCTTCACACTCCTACAGAACCTTGGGCAATATAATGCCTGACATTGGGAGGAGGCAGGGCAGTGAAGACACATGCTCAGATCCTTGCCTAACACCTTTCCAGTATGCTCTCCTGAGAAATCATTTAGCCTCTTAGTTCAGAAACTTCCGGTCTGCTCAGGACAGGATGATAACACCCACACCAAACTCTTGTGACAATGAATTTATTTTTGTTTGTTTGTTTATTTATTTATTTATCTATTTATTTTTGAGGCAGGGTCAGGCTCTATTGCCCAGGCTGGAGTGTAGCGGCATCATCATAGCTCACTGTAAACTCAAACTCCTGGGCTCAAGTGAAACTCCTGCCTCATCCTCCCAAGCAGCTTGGACTGTAGGTGCAGGCCACCATGCCTGACTAATTTTTCCATTTTTTATAGAGACAGGGTCTTGCTTTGTTGCCTAGGCTGGTCTCCAACTCCTGACCTCAAGCAGTCCTCCTGCCTTGGCCTCCCAAAGTGCTGGGATTACAGGCACGAGGATTAATTTAGATAAACAAGGTGTTTCTCTTTTATTAAATGTGAGTTTATTTGTATTTAATAAATATTAGTTTCCCTAATATTCCTATCCCTTTTAAAAGATTGTGTTTTTCACTTCAAGTGCTTCCATCTTGTCTTGCAAGTGGTATTGGCTAGCAGTGGTGAGGAGAGTTTGGGGATCTGGTCCAATGAGTATCTCCAAAGGACAGGAGCTGGGCGGAGTGGTGGCATCTGTCTAAATTCGTGTTCTGATCGAGGGCACAGCTGCTGCTAGAAGTCAAGGTTTGGCTTTGTGTAATCGCGGTCTGGAGCCCTCTCCCCCTGAGAATCCCTTCACGATATCTTAAATAGATAGAAGAGCCACAGAAAACGCTGTGTTCCTTTAGAGATTAACAGGAAAAATTTGTTGCCAGATTTCTGGTGAACACTTCCTCTTCAGAAACCTTCTTCCCAGAGAGAGTCCCTAACTTCACAGAGAAGTCTATGTGCCTCTGAAGTCCTAACTGGGCACTTCGTCCTGAAATCCCGAGCTCCTGAGGGCTTCCCGTGTCCACAGGCCGAGGGCATGTCAGAGTGCCAGGCTCAGCAGCTCAGCCGGGTCACGGGCGACTGAGGAATGAAGGAAGGGAGGAGGCTAGGCAAGGAGGAAGAGAGATGGGGGCTAATGGGACAGAAGGAGAAGAAGGAAAAGGCAAGGAGAAGAGAAGGTGGGGGAGAGGAAGGAAGGAAGAAGGAAGAAAGGGAGGGGAGAGAGGGAGGGGAGAGAGGGAGGAAGGGACCTGCTCGAGATCAGGCTTATGCCGAAATGAAGTGGCAGTAGCAGGAAAATTGGCTAAATTCTATAATAAAGCTCTTTGAGCTTCCCATAAAAACAAAATTTGCCCCAGGGCCTGAGTTTCTCAGTTTCAGGAGAAGGAGGATGTCAGAAAAAGAAGAAGTATTATAGCTTGATATTAGGAGGAAAGAGATGTCTCTCACAAACAATTTGAACTCATCAAGTTCAAAACCAGATTCTTTCACCCAAGAAAACATGTAATTCTTATTACATTCCCCATCTCAGCAAATGATCATTTCAGTACATCCATCACCATTCTCTGATTCCCTTCTTTAGTTTGTTCATGTGCCTTTAATGTCTTAGCTGGGGCCTTTGCAGACACTCCTCTCCCTCCACAGTTTGGGGGTTGGGGGAAGACGGCACCGCAGAAGTTGAGGATGCTCGGGGAAGGAGACAATGAGGACGGAGACGTGTTGGGCCTTCCGGGAGCCCGGCTTCCTCAGCCTGGGCAGGTGCCCCCAAGCGCAATCCTGGAAGTAGCCTCTGCAGGGTTCATGGCTATGGGGCCTTTCATCCAGAATGTCTCTCCGCTTAGTGCAAATACACAGACGGCGGAATGATCTAGATGATCTAGGTGGCGTTGGGCTCGTACGCGTTCAGAGAACAGCTGCGGTGTGATGGCTCTGGGAGGCGTGCGCCGAGCCGCCTCTGCTGTTTGCACACCGGCTCTCCAAGAGGGAAGTGCGGGAGTGCCCCTGAGACCAAGGCTTGGAATTCTGTTCAGTCTGAACTTTGCCTTTGCAATCTACTGTTTTCACACTCTCAGCAAGCTTTTCTTTCTTGAAGCTTCACGTCCTCATCTATGAAACGGGGCTGCCGAAGTGCCCGTTGCATCCCCTCGCCGGCCGGCCTTGAGTGCCGCACGTGGCCACGCAGCACGGCCTTGCCGCGGAGCCTGGGGCACCCAGGCTGCTTGCTGGTTACCTCTTCTGCTACCACCATCCTCCCAGAAAACCCTCCAGGGCCCGACAGCCCCAGTTCCTGGGCAGCACAGTTTGACTCGGTGCTAGTCTTCCATTTAACGTTTCCTGACACTGCACCCCAGGGACGCAGTCACATGCTCCCTTAGGGCCTTGCTCATACTTCACGTTACGCCCCCATGGCAGCGCCTCGCTAAGGCTCTTGAAGTCCGCTGGAACAGCTCGTGCAGCGTGAGTGAAACCTCCCCACCGCCCGGCCTTCCTGTCCACCTCTGTGCGGCGGTGCCATGGCATCCTCTCCCAGGGACACCGCTATAACCAAAAACGAGATGTTTCCTATAAGCATTTTTGTGACAATCTCAGCTTCCACCCCCGCACTTTTTTTTTTAGTTATTGTCAAAATTGTGCAGGATTGAGTGGGCCACCCTGCTCTCCCCATTGTATTGTTCTAACCATGGCATCGTTTGAGGGTGGACCAATTTAAGAAAATTATTCTTTTTTCTACCCAAAGCCTCTGAAACAGTAATGTAAACAAGGGGTTTTATTTATATACAAAAATAACAACCTCAAAAGAACAAAGGACAGTATAGAAAAGCTAGGAGCACTGCATTCAGAACAATGTGTGTACAGGAAGCATGACGCAAATATTATTTTTGCTCTAGCAGAAAATTAACCCTACACCAACCTTCTGGTAGGAATAGATCGTTAAGTTTTCTTATAAGGTTGTTTCAGCTAATTTTTGCTTTTCCTGTTTATGGTTTCTGCTACTCCATCCTTCCCCGGGCCTGGGTGTCTGTGCTTCACTCCTCTCCACAGATGTTGCACGTCCAGAAGCAGCAGGACCAGGCAGAGCATTGAGCCTGACAGTCTACCTTCATACCTCAAAAAATACTAGACTAAAATTTTGTAATTTATGTTTTCATCTGGAAGTGAAAACAATAGTTTCTAATATCATGTCTTGTTGTGCTGGCTTTGTCAGGCATCATTGTTGTGGGTGGAAGTACAGTTTTAAAGCTGGAAGAACTGAGGTCAAACCCCAAATTTTCACCCTCCACCTGTGGATCCCTGGGAAGGATGTTTACCTCTCTGAGTTTTGGTTTTCTCATGAAAACAAGGAGTATAACAATACCTATCTTAAAGAGTTTTATAGAAACTGAATACCATAATACTGTGTATATAAAGCATTTAGCTTAGGTCCAGGCACATAGTAAGCATAGAGTTACTATTAGCTCTTAGTTTTAATCTGACCAGTGTAATTTTATCCAGAGACTTTCCAGAGAAGGCCTTGGTAAGTAAGAATAAGAAATGGCATAACTTACCCTGGGTTGATGAGTGTCTTTTTATATGGTGACACTCATTTCCAGATTCAGTGGATTTATTCAGTCTGCACATTCTGCAAGGGAGAAGGAGGTTTTCTTTACCTTTGTTTACACCTATGTGCCCATGAAAGCCTTGGGCCCTGCTAATCTGGAACGTGCCTTGATGGCTGCTTCCTGTTGGGGCATCCTGCTGTAGGTCCTCGCTCTCCATGCTGGGGCGGCCCACCTCTGGGGAAGCAGGCGATTTCATACCTACTTGCCCCTATAGTCTATGCCTAAAGCATTGTCGATGTCAGCCTCCTGTAGTTTTACAGTTATGCTCCTTTCTAGGTGATGCCACCCCATACTCCATCTGAGGCCTTGGCTGGCCTGGTCAAGCATAGTAGATGGCAGGGGCAGGACACAGTCCCTCGAGTTAGGTTGGTCCCAAAGCTGAAGCCAAAGCACAGATGCTGGGAGCTGTCCTGTCGAGCAGGCAGAAGAGAACATCTAAAGGGCATGGCCAGAGCAGACAAGTATGAGCAGGGTTAACAAGCCTGTCAGAAAAATGAGTGTGCATGCAGGTGGAGCAGACACAAAGATTGGGGATCTAGGGGCAGGTGACACTCAGAAAAATAGGCAGCCCTGGAAACTGTATGATCAGAGAACGTAGAATGGTGAGGCAGAGGCAAAACCCAACTCTTAGGAAGAGGTATGACAAGGACTGTGGTGTTTCCCACTTAGGAAGGATTGGGATAGTCGTGAGGACCAAAGGCAGAGATGGCCTTGACTGAGAAAATAAAGAGGATATTTACTGCCAGGACTGGGAAAGAATGGCATGTCTGGGTCTCAAGACCAAGGCAAAAGGCCAATTACCAATACAGAAGCCATATGTCAGAAGTTAGAAAAGTTTCCGTAAGTCCATTTTGCTGAAGATACAGTTTGATCTTAAATATGTGAATGGGTTTGGACTTTCAGGTTGAAGGTCCTGGGTAGGCAGAGAGGAAGACAGCAGGCTGGAAGAAAATCAGGATCTGATAGGTAGGGACAGAATCTTTGGGCACTTAGCCACGCACTGTTGGTATGCAACTAGTTCAACTAACACAATATGATCAAAATCAATATAATTATTCAATAATAAATGATTCTGTGCATTCTATGTCTGTGAATATAAAGATATTTGTTAAGATAACTGTAGACTAAATTCTCTCCCTTCCGTCTGGTATTTTGCAGGGCAACTGAGCTAAAGAGCCTGTTTCCTTTGGGAATTGTGTTCTGCCTACTCTTTACACCAAAACATTTTCTCATGCTATAGACCAACCGCAAAGTTAAAAGCACAAATATCTGTCCACACTGTGCAACTGCTAGGAGCCACAAGGTTTGGTGATTGCTGGGAATTGCACCTACAGAGAAGCCCCCACAGCAGCAGAAGTGCACAGCTGACTGGTACTTTCACCCAAAGGAGAACAGGATAATCCGGCCTCCGGACAGCCCACCAAGCCACAGCTGCCACTACACCCAGAAACCTCAAGGCTTCATACCAAGCAGAAGCTTTCTGCAAAAGGCATTCCTGCCTGGCATTGTTTCATGGGCTGTTTTTGTTGTTGTTGTTATTGTTTATTCTTTTGGCCACATCATGGAATTTAACCCGTTTTGCTTGTGGAATCTTTCACAGAGTAAGGAAAGACCATGAAGTGAACCACCAATGATGATAATTAAGTCTTTCCCTTTGGAATTTTGTTGTCACACACATTTTGTTGACCATAAGACCCTTTGACAAATGGGTAGAAAACACATTTTCTGGGCAAGTGGCTAGCTGGACCACGCCCTATTACCCTAGTTGGTACGTCTGCATGCTCATCTTTGGGGAGGTGGTGTGATGTTCTTACCCTCTGTGGTTGGGGTAGGGGAAAGGGGTTAGAGAGTAGCCTTTGGGGGCTAACTCCTATCCCTGGCCTCTGGTTCCGCAGGGGTGAATCTCATTTCAAAACATACACAGATGTCAGCACTGAATGCTTGCTGGTGTCCTATTTTGTACTCTTTCTGAAAAAATAAATACCGTGCAGTAAAAGAAGAAGAAGAAGGAACAAAAGTATTAATAGCAGCAGCAACAGAAACCAGGGATGATAGCAAATGAGGCAACTCTTTCTTCTATGATAAATGAATTGGATAAGCCATGAGCAATTAGTAAGTTGTGATCAGTAAAAATACATTTGAAAAGTTCCTGCAAAACTATATGTGAAAGAAAGCAACTTAACACTACTCAGCTAAACGGGCCCATGTGAACTATAATTCAGCAATAAACGGCATCACACAACATACTATTATGCTCAGTTTATAAGACACAGTGTCCACAAAAAGTAGCACAAATTACCATGATTTCTATTCTACTAGGCCCTTGGGTGGGTAAGTTATGAGGAGAACTTAATATATAGCACTACTAAGCAAAGCATTGAAAAAGGCTGATTGAGTTTTACTCAGGGCTGCTAGGTTTCGGATAATTCTTTCCTTTAAGAGAAAATGAGTGGGTGTGTTCTGGTTCTTTTGCCTGGAGCTGGAAAAGAGGACATTATTTGGGGATTTTACCAACCCCCCGGCCCCTTTTCCTTATGCATCTGCCTTCTGCCGTCAGTCCCAAACCACAAGCTTTTAATTTTCCCTGAAGATTAAACCAATATTTACCAGTAAGCCTGCATTTATCCTAAAAACCCTTTACTGGAAACTATTGGTTTCAAGTAAATGTTAGATCTTGTTTAAGAATAGTTGCCCCTCCTTGGTGGAGCCGGCAGCAGGAAAAGAACACGGCATTTCTGATAGGAGAATGAAGATAATTTTCTATCACTTCTATCAAATGGAGCAGACTTTTTCAGTTTGCTCATTTGTCATTTGTTCTCCAGGATTTCTCATTAGCTGTCCGTTCCAGTAATTCCTAAATGTTGGCAAAGAAATATTTCCTGTGGATAACTTTAATAGAGTCAGATGTAAAGACGCAGAGAGTTCAATAAAAGAATAAAAAGAAATCTAGTCTCATATAGATAGGCTAATAAATACGAGGTGTAATAGAAAGCATTCACAATGCCCAGAAGCACATTGTTTCCAAAACGACTTGCTATCAACCCTGTGTTTGCCTTCCTACCACTTGTCATTGGAGCAGACGAATGTTCTTCATCTCTTAAGGCCACTGCGCTTCAACTTCCAGTAACAGAAATACTGCAGAGTGTTTTTACAAATTTCTAACAAGGCTGTACCTTTTATTTGGTTTGAAATTTTGGCAATTGATGGAGTCTTCCACGGGCAGAACCCAAATAATTTCAATAGGAATCAGGACAAATGTGACCCGCATGTCATGTATCATCAATGCAGATTGCTCTAAGAATGTCCGAAGGAGCACATATGAGGCCATCTGAAAGGTCTCCCAGCATGTCTTAGAAGGGATAGAGCACCTCAGGCAAACCCCAAGTGAGCAGCTCACGTGTGACCACCTAAGTTATTCTCATAACTGACGAAGGGAAGCGTTGGTCTTGTCTCATCTGCTGCGGTCCATTGTTGGGCCTGTGTGAATCATGTTCCATACCTTTCCCCTAAGGTAGCTGCAAAACAATCATTCAGAATAAGAAAGCTGGGAGAAGGATCTGTTCTCCTTCCTGATAGCTTGGTCTAGTCCTAAAAGATAGTTGAAATTAAAGATCATTTACAGGGCACAGAGAATCTCAGGTTGAAAAGTTCTTTGTTGGCAGGCTGCTCTACCAGTGAAGTAGGTAAGTTCACCCCACACTTCCAAAACAGCCTGGCTTAGGGCAATGAAAGAAAAGCCCTGCGGATTCCTCCCACAGACCCCATTTTCTGGGGAAGACGCAGGTGAGCCTGAAATTGCAGCCTGGGCCAGTAATGCAAGCTTCAGGGGCCAACGTGACAGTGACATTCTCCCTCTCGGCCAGATTAATGCTTCCAGACCTTGTGGCAGGTTAACTAAGAGGCAATTGCAAGGCCTCTTCCTTTGACCATGAGGCCCATTCCCTGAGGGTACGAATGGGAAAAAAAGCCCTGGGACACTGCACTGAGGGCTGGGAGTCCAGAGACTAAGTTCTATTCCTGCAGAAATGCACTTTGTGTCTTCATCTTTGAAATTGGGGATTGAATATGTGGTTTTTGTAATAGATTTTGTGTGATTGTGTTTTGTTTTGTTTTGTTTTTCAGGAGTTAAATCCTTTCCAAAATAAGATTTTAGGAAGCTCCACTAACACAAAATAGATAAAATAATTACAGAAAGAAAATTAATTAATTCTGTAATTGATTAATTCTGTAATTAATAATTACAGAAAGAAATTAATTCTTTCTTTGGAAGAAATTGGGAGAAGAACCCAGAGTCCCCTCCTCTCCGATAGTTCCAGTGTTCCTTGGCAACCAACAGAAGGGACTTCACATAAGCCTACATTCAGGACCGATTGATCTTCAAAGGCCCTTTGTGCTCTAATACTGTTTCCATCTTGGTTACCCTTCAAATTTCCATGTTATGAATCATCTATCTGGGCTTATTTCCTTGTGAGCAAAATGAGGTTACTAACTCCAACAGGAATAAATGATCAGAGAACTGAACATGGAATCAGAAGAATTGTTCCAGCCCTGAGACTTCCATTTAGTCAATGTAAGGCATGGGGAAAGTCATTCTCTGTTAGTCTGAATTTATTCATCCTACAATATGAACTTAGCAAGGAACTAGTGAAATCTACATGAGATAACACAATTATCCTTCACTATCAAAATTCCCATTCTCCAAACCCCAGGAACCAAACAGATTTGGAGAATCTGGGAATATAAAGATAATTGGGAATATAAAGATTCCTTGTAAATTCTGAATGTATAATTTTATTATTTTATCACAAAAAAATTATTGCTTTATCTGAAAGGATTTCTTAATGGCTTAATGAACAAAAAGACACGAAAGTTCTTGAGAAGTTGAATTCTACTCAAATACTAATTATGTTTTCTACCAATTATTGAAGGAAGCTGATATTAAGTCACAAATATGGCCAACCTCTGTTATTAATCCACACCACTTTATCAAATGCCTGACTCCAAGTATTAGCATTTTTATAGCCTATACCACTAGCTACAGCTATCACAAAAATGGGTTTTGATTTCAGAGAACAATTCATAAAAGCCAATTGTCTGCAATCAAACATTTAATGAATCATCAAGCATTTAAAACAAAACCAAAAAAACTTTGAGTAAACCCAAGAAAATATGGAGAAGAATAAAAACGTGACCCTTTATAGTCAAGGAGCTTAAGTTACTGTTGAGAAACAGCATTAATATAGCATGAATCTATGAGGTACTGCAATGAGAAGCTAATACACACTGCTATGAGGTGTGATTTTTGAATGTCAGAGCAGAGAAGTTCAGAGACAAAGCTCAGAGAAGGTTAGGTCATTGGAATTGCTTTATGCAAAATGTGAGAACAGAGTAGGGTCTTATAGGGCAGGTGAGCGGGATGGTTGAGGCAGGATGGGCAGACAACCTACATATAACAGAAGGACCATGGCTGGTATTGAATAATTGAAATATTCCCATTACCCCTCCCCCAACTCAGTACCTTCCCAGGGACCTCCCCGTAGCCTCCCCCATCTCTCTATAGTCCCACAACTAGAGAGGTGATATTTAGCATGGTAGGGGTCTCTGTGATCCTGCTGCCTTCTACGACAGCATTTATTCTCTTGGGGTAATGCCCATGATGTACTGTTAATTAAATATTTTGAATATCACTGCTATTAGGAGTGCTGAGTAGAGGTGGTTTTCTAGCCAGAGCACCAGCCTAACCCAAATCTCTGAGCTACATTATTGACTTACTGGAGGCTGTATAGAGCATTTGAGCTTCTGGAGTAAGGAAGAATCATCTCTGCTTCCGTAACTCTTCCTTCAAGATGGCAGGCCTGCATGGCCATCTACCCAGTTAGCATAGGTTGCCCTTGATCTCAGCTGTGTCTACATGAAGCTAAGAAGTAGCCATTTAATTTGTCTGTCAGTCCCAAGTGTCCTGTGATATGCCAGGTTCAGCAGTGAACAGGCTAGTTCTTGCTTCTCGGTTTTTACAGCCTAGCAAGGAAGATATACTCTTTCTTGCTGTATTAGCTTCCCAGGGCTGCTGTAACAGATTACTCCTTGCTGGCTTAAGACAATGGAAAGTTATCCTTTCACAGTTTTGGAGGCTAGAGGTATGAAATCAAGTTGTCTTCAGGGCTGCACTCTCTCCCAAGGCTCCAGAGAAGAATCTTTTCTCACCTCTTCCAGGTTTTGGTGATTCTTCACTTGGAACTGCATAACTCTAATCTCTGCATCTGCCTTCACACGACCTTCTTCTCTGCATCTGTGACTCAAATCTGCCTCTGCCTTTCTCTTATAATGACACCTGTCATTGGACTTACGCACACCCTAATTCCAGGATGATCTCAAGATTTTTATCTTCAGTGCATCTGCAAACGCTCTTATTCCAGATAAGGTCATATTCTCAGGTTCTATTCTGGAGGTTAGGACATGGACATATCTTTTGTTGGAGGGCACCACTTACGCCACCACGTTTGCCTTGAAAGAAATAGGAACAGGTGTGAGAAGTGTTGGGGTGGAGTCTGAAGTATGGACGCATCTCAGGAGGTGGCTGGCTTAGAGCTAGGGGACAAGGAAGGCTTTCCTGAGGTCATGTCAGTCAAGACCTGAAGGATGACGGGTAGCGGTAGGTGGCAGGAAGAGCACCCCAGGGTTAAGGGGGATAATGGACACAGGTGAGAGGCCAGAGCTGTGGAAGGACAAAGGACTTTAGAAGAATCCATAATGAATGGAACAGAGAGAGCAGAGCAAATTGGTTATAAAATTTTTCCTAAGAGCAATGCAGATTCAAGAAACATTTCAATAAGGGAAATGAAAAGATTAGATTGTGTTTTTAAAGTATCATTCCAGCTGCAGTGTGGGGAGAATTATTTGGCAGGAGGCAAGAAAAGATTTGGGGAGATCCGTTGCAGATGATTGCGGTATTTACAGGGAGAGATGGCAGTGGCCTAGATTACTGTGGAATCAATGAAAATAGAGATACGAGGGCTTCTTTGATAGATATATAGGAAATGAGATGAGCAGGATTTGGTCCTATTTGAATGTGGGGGTTAAAGGGAAAGAAAAACCTGAGAATGATAACCAAGTTTCCAACATAAACAATTGGGTGCAAAATATTGCCATTTACCGATATAGAAAAGACTAAGAGGGAGGACAGTTGTTTGTTTTGATCGAAGAAGAGATCACCTTGTTTTCTTATTTCACAATGAAGAAATGAGGTGCCCAGAGGCTGTATTAGTTGACCAGGTTAAACAGACAGAAAGCTGGACTCTAACTCCTAGTGCTCTTCACTGGCATGCGCTGTCTCCCCTCCCTTTTATTTCAATCTACTCTTTCATGTTTTTATTTTGAGGCCCAAGGATTTTTCTAAGTACATAAGCAATGTTTATTCTGCATAAGCGATAACCTCCATGTGGGGTATTCAGGAGTCTCACTCTTCCCTTGGAATTTCGAGTTCCCTTTGCCTGCTACCCGTACTTGAAAAATTTCTGGGTTGATGTCCACCTGGAGAAGGTGGTCTGAGGGAGCTGTGTCCCATTATCATTTCCAAGGAGGCCTAGAATTGAGCATAACCTGGGGTCATTTCTTCCCCGTGGACACACTTCTGTGTCACATGCCGTTTCTCACACCTGCTTTGTTCAGCTGCATCCGTGTCCCACTCCAACTCCTCAACTCATTTTAAGGAGTGCTACTGCAGTCATTCATTTACAACACCTGCTTGGATATTGTACTAATTCTCCCTGCCAAATAAACACATTAAAAAAGAGAGAATCAACATTTTACTCGTAAAAATGACAGTAACAAAATAGGCTTCATCCACAGAATACGTGGGGCTCTGGGTTAATTAAGCCTCATGTTTGGGTTGACTCTTAATGAAAATTGATCCATCTATTGGTAATTGTTCTCTTCTAATAGTTGTGATCATTATCTCATCGTCAAGTGACAAATCTCTGAAAAGTATTGTCATTCTGTGTGCTTTTCCCAAGGGTCTGCAGTAGTCCTTACACTCCATGATTTTTAATAGCAAAACCCATTCTCTAAGACTGAATCATAAATAATATTCTATTTGCAAGCCCTACTGCAATTAGGAAAAAGGTAGAGCCGAGGGTTAGGGAGGGGGTCAAGGCTAAATTTAAGGAAATATTACTTTATCTTTGGAAGTATGTTTGTCTACCTAGCTAACCATTGTCACCACGCTTTAAAATAATCTATCTTTGTGATTTTGTTGTTGGTGGTGGTATGCTTTATTTTAAAAGGGCTCCACTAAGAATCTGGGAGGTAGTAATTCTGTCCAGAACACCAAGACTTATAATTTTGTAAATTCCCAAAGCCACTGCTATATAAAAATACATGTCTTCTATTTACATTCATATCTGAACGGCCTTTATAATATTCGTAATGCAGTTTCTTGGTTTCCATTATATAAGACCAGCAGGGGAAAATGACTTTAGGACAGCTTTTAAACCAAATTGTTTAGATTGCCAGATCATTACCAAAAACACAGGAAGATTTGAAAATTACATAGGGCCTTGCAAAGCTGCGGAGCATGAGCTCTGCCCTCGCTTGTTGTGCACAGTCAGAGAGCATTACTAATACATAAACCAGACTGAGGACTGCTCCGGGCTGTAAATTTCCTTGGTCCCAGTCAGCCAGAGCAGTGGGATGAAGGAAAGAGAATTACTGTTCAACTCACATGTTTTGAAATAAGCTCACTTATGCTAACATTATTTCCTCCTACACAAAATAAAACAAACAAGCAAAAGGTCTTGAGGAGAGAATGAAGTCGAATTTTCTGTTTGGGTTTATTATAGAAAAAGCAGAATTCCAGTAAACTACATATGGCAAAGGAATAAATATGTTTTGAGTGATAGTAAAGATTATAACTAGAATATTTTCTTACCTAACACCAATTATATCTATGTCCTCACGACTTACCTACTCACTAAGCCAGAGTTAAAAGGTCCCAGCTACTCGGGAGGCTGAGGTGAGAGGATCGCTTGAGCCCAGGAGTTCGAGGTTACCGTGAGCTGTGGTGGCACCACTGCACTCTAGCTTGGGCAACAGAGCGAGACCTTGTCCCTTAAAAAAGACAAAAACCAGGTACTCTGGTACTCTGGATGCTTCAAGCATGCTCCAAGAAATGACCAGCTCTCCTCAAATGCACCTATTGCCTCTTGGCCCTGCAATTTCTTTGATTCTCTGAAATGACATGACATTTTTCTCAAATTTCCTTTCGTACTTTTATTTGGACTTATTTATTTTCTGTCATATTGATGTAGTGTCCACTATGTGCAGGACATCCTGTAGCTGCAAGGAAAACAGAGATCATCAAGACACCTTCCTGGGCCATGAGAAACTTGTCACCTCGTAGAGAAGCTGTAGCAGGAACATGAGTGAACTACGTCAGAGAGGAAGGGGGCATGTAACTGCCACGGGGGTCAAAGAAGGAAGACGGCTCCCACGTTGGGGTCACTGGGAAAATCTTTATGGATAAAGTAGGACTTGAAATGGATCTGAAAATGGGGGGGTTACCATAAGTGGATATTGTGAGGGGGAAATGGGAATTTCATGCTCGAGGAACGTGGCGAAGCAAGGGTGTGGCTGCACGCAGATACTTAGTGGTCAGGTGTGGGTGCAGGATAATACAAAGGTAGGAGAGTCAGGGCCTAAAAATCTGGAAAGGCTGCCCTGAGATCACATATTGTGGGGAATTTTTGAGCAGAGCGAGGCTTTGATCAGAGGAGTGCTTTGGTAGCAAGGTCAAAGGGTCAAGTGAGAAGGACTGGAGGTGAGAACTAGAATGTTATGTAGACACAAAAATGGGAGAAGAGAGCCAGGGTCTATAGCACTGGACAACTATTGAGAACAAAGGAAAAGCAGCCAAGTTATTTTGCATTTATGGCCCCAGAGCCAGGGAAAGAAAAGTTCCTTTGGATGAGGGTCTGAAATTTTGAGCTTCTGTAATTGGTGAATCTTGTTTCCATTACAGAAAGAGGAGAATCGGAGGCCGAGGCTGGTTTGGCCCTCGATGACGATGTGTATTGCTTTAGACATTAATTTTGAAGTGCTGGTGACATACTCAGGTGGGAATGTTGAAGAGGCACTTGGAAATACAGGAAAGGAGAGCTGGAAAGAGATCAAGAATAGAGACATAAATTGGGGATAAATGTTTATGTAGATCATGGCCGAAGCCAAGAGAGGGGAGGTAGAGAAGGAAGACCATGGAAAGAATCTCCGTGAACACCTACATTAATGGTGAGTCAGAGAAGAGAAGTCAGTGACTGAAGCCAAGGCGGAGAGGAGAGATGAAGGAGAAGCAGACGCTCCCACAGCACGGAGGCCGGGAGCTGGAGGGAGGAGCGCACCGTCAGAAGGATGAAGTGCTGCAGACCAGGATGGTCGCTCCCTCTTTGGAAGCTCTGCCAGCCTGGCTCTCAGGAACGGGAAGTCTGCAGAAGGTTTCCGCTTTCTCTGACTCCTCTCTCTCCATCCCCGGCCCACACCAGCAACCACTCCCTAATTAATTTTCTAAAACACTGTTTTCATCTTGTCATCTCCTGGCTGAAAAATCTACAGTAGCTCCCTCTTGCCTGCGGAAATTCAAATGTTGAGCCTGGTATTCAGGCCCCATTAATTAACACCATCTTATCTGCCCGGCTTTCTCTTTCGTTCATCTCTGATATGTGTCGTTCGCGCCAGGCCAGGACTCTCACTGTCACAACACAAGCCACACACGTTTTGACTACCATGCATACATTTTTCCTAGTTCCTCTGCTTTCAATCCTCATCCCTCCTCCCTGCCAAGGCAGATACTACGCCAATATGGAAATCAAAACAAGGCCTCCGCCTCACTCTCCTCCCTTATAGCTTGGAACCTGTTCTAGCCTTCATGTCTATTCTTTTAGTGTATATTTTTTAATCATATTAGACTTTTTTTTTAATTGCAAGATTCCTAAGGGTAATGAACAAGTGCTTTATTTCTCTGTTTACTAAAAGCGCCCAGCAAAGCACGGGTCGCACAGCATACATACATGTAAACTGAGGATATTTTGTCTTATCTAATGTGGTCTAATGTGTTGGAAATTGCCCAAGGTATGATCGGAGGTATCCCCATTGCAAAACACCAACCCCGCCATCTGCCATGTTTGCAGATTCACTCATTCGAGTCATGAAGGCTTTTCTGCTCTGCTAAGACAGTGGCCTAATGTGGTAGCCATGACAAACATTTCCACTTTCATAGAGCGCTCTATTGGACAATGTTGTTTTTCTGTGTTCAAAAGTTCCCTGTAGGATATAAAAGCCCCTGTAAGAAGTTAAGCCCCTTGAACAGAAGCAGCAACAACCTGTAAAAAAGAGACCCAAACCAAAGGGGAAAAACTGACAGAGAGTGAGGAGGAACAGCCAAAATGAAATGGCAGAGGATACCTGAAGACCAACTTTCCCTGCTTTGAATCGTGCCTGCCACTGTCCCGGAGCCCTTTGGCTGCAGGGAAAGTAACCATTTTGCAAAATCCAAATATTCATGTTTGTCTTTCATCTCTACCATCACGAACACCCTTGGGAAGCAACATTGCCCCAAATTTTCTTTGCAAGAATGGCTTCCACACCTAAACTGGCATCTTCAGATAAGGCCTAGGTCCATCCCTAGGGAAATCAGGACCAAGATGTGGCTAGAGGGAAGCAGTGCCTGCCATATACTCCAGACCTCAGCTGTGATCAGCACCTGGCTCCCCACGTGGTCCAGGCAGACAGCAGTGAAAGGCCGTGTCGGACATTTTTCAAAAGGCATAGTTACTTTTATAGGCTCCCTCATGTCTAGAATTCAATGCCGTTAAAATACGAAACTAACTAGCCAGTAAGCCATGACCTTGACTAGGAAGGGTCCTTTGCAGGGGCCAGTCTCAGGTACATGCAATAAAGAAAGCGCATGATGGAGATTTAACCTTCAAACCTCTTTCAGTGGCTTTGTTCTCCTCTCTAATTCCGTCCCGCTATGACATTCTGCATGGAGGTCAAGGAAAAGAGACAAAGTTGAAAAGACTTTTGTCAGTGTTTGGGAGAAGCTGAGACCCCTATTTAGCTCCAGGATAGATAAGACAGGAGAGCCAGAGTGCAATATTCTCTCCCTCGCAATAGCCGGAAATCACGCAAGTGAGTGCAGATCTCAGTTCAAAATGTGCAAAAAATTCTGAAACCCCAGAAAGGGAAAAGGAATCAGAGATCTTGTGAAAACAATCAGACCCATGCCGGCTTTGATGAGTAAATCCCAATACAGGATGGGCACAACTCAGAGCAAACTGTTGAGGTGGGTGTTGGAGGGGCTCCAAGACCATCAGTCACTCTCCAGTGATCACACCCAGGAATCCTCTTTCTCAGAGAGCCCCTATTTGTACTTTCATAAGAAGAAAAGCTCTTTGAATGTCAGAATTCAGAGGCAGAAAGAGAAACAGTAGCTTCTAAAAGGGGACTTACCCAGAGCTGCCTCTCCGCAGCCTGCTCGGTGTGGGTGTTCAGAGTGCCGACTCAGGCAACTCCTTAGGCCAGTTCTCCAAGGATTGACCCATGACCATCAGCGTCAGCATCCCCTGCGCACTCGTTAGAAATGCAGATTCTTGGGCCCCATCCCAGACCTGCTAAAGGAGCAACTCAGGGTGGGGTCAGCAGCCTATGCTGTAACTCAACTTCAGGACCTCCAACCTAGACAACAAAATTAGAGCCCCTGCCTTTGACCTTCTCTCTCCCTTCCTCCCTCCCGTTCATCTTTCCCCCACCTCCTCAATCCCAGTGGCTAAAGCTTCTACAGCTTGAACAGGGAGCAGCCTTGGCAGAACAAAAAGCATTCTTAGAATTTTTCAGAAAGTTAAGAATTACGAATTAATGACTGAAAAAGGAGAAATCAACTGGAAATGCATTCTTTCCGATCAATCCATGGGTTAAAGTTGTCTGCGTGTTCACAATGCAGTGTAGCGGCAACGAGCACTGGCTCTGGGGCCAGAAGCCCTGGATTCAAATCTCAGCTGTGACACCTACTAGTTGTGTGACATTGAGCAAAGAAAGCACTTCGCCTCTTCTGTGAAAAAAGGAGAAAAGCACACTACTTCATGGGGCTGTCATAAGGATTAAATGTGCAAACAGATGTGAAGTTTTTAGAACAGTGCCTGACACATACTAAGCACACATTATTAGTATTAAAATCTAAAATCTTCATTATTTAAAGTTAGGCAACATTGTTAGCTTTACCTGACTTTGTCCACTCAATAAATCTTTGTTTAGAAATTTAAGATGATGGCATAGCTGGGTTATAGTGGTAAAATGTAAAGAAACTGAGTATTGCTAGGTACTCAAAACCCTTCTCGAAAATGAAGGCCACTCCTTTGTCCTGTCTCTCCTGAGATATCTTCAGAGAGCAGGGATATGCCCTTTCCAGAAAGCACATAAGTGGAAATGGAAAATGCATGGCAACCTACTGCAGGGGGAGGGTCGGGAGGGGAGCTATGTGGCACCACGACGGCCACTGCAGGGCCTGACTGGCTTGAACGTTTTTCACTCAAGAAACCCAGCATGGGAGGGCTGAAGAAACAGGAGGCGGCTGGAGATTGGGGTAGGCGGAGGGAGTGTGGCTGTGCTCCAGGCAGTCCTCAGGTAGGAGCCACTGCTCCTTTGTCTGGACAATGCTGACTGCAGGACTGTAACCCGAGCGGGCACCAGGCAGGGAACTGCACAGCACAATCAAAGGGCAAGGCCCGTTCCCTGCAGCGTCGGTTTACTGTGTGACTCCCTTGGGCCCCGGCAGGGGAATCAGATGGACGTCAAAGGGGGAATGGAGACCGTTTTTGGAGACTTTGATTTCTAATCAATTGTTCTACCTGACTGTGACTCTGAATATGCTCCTGCCATCCTAAATTTTCTTGAAAATGCAAGGCCATATTCTCAGTGGAGCTTTCTTATTCGGCCTCCACTGTTCTTCCTGGTCGCATTGTCCATCCAGCCTAGGATTTTGGCTTCGGGACACTGTTCCATTCCAGACAAACTGATTGGCGAGCACTCTTGGTTTCTTCTCTGTAAAGATATATGTTGCAGAAATATTTTATTTTACTCTTTCTTGGACTTCATACCTCGTAGGACAGAGCCACTTCCAAACCACTTTGAGAGACATCCTAATTACGTAACAGCAAATAATGGAACTTGGAATAAAGAGCTTTGTGAAAAGGTGAGAGGCGTGAATTCTAGTTTTAACATTAGAGTTTGGGGCAAACCACGAGTGCACCCTCTGGTTGGCAAACACTTCGTTACATTTCATTTGGGATTCTCCTATATGGGATTTTCTTTGTGTATATACTGATCTACATCTGTAAGCAAAACCATGTTGATAAATAGAAAGGAAGTCAGCTCCCCCTGGGAGTCCCCCACTAAATACACATTTTTATAGCCTGTCCAATCCCATTCATTTTGGTTTGGTTCTGGCAGAGATATTAGTGTCTGGAAAAATAAATTATTTAAAACCCAGTCTGAGACAAAGTCAATGTAACAACAAAATCACCTATAAATATGTCACTATATTGCAGGCTTAACCCTGCTTCAAATTTTGCAAGTCAGACAACTTAACTCCCCCTTGCTCTTACATACGCATTGATGGAAAGTAGATCAATCAAACTCATACCACCTCACTTATGAAAACTAATGTCATGAGAACTCCGGAGCCCAGCAGACGTCTCTAGGACACCACTGATGTAGCACAATGGGTCCCCTCTAAAGATGGAAGCATCTTGGGAGTGCGTGGCCCTCCCATCCGCGCCATCTGCAAGCTGAAATGCCCTCTCATTGTTGCGTCTTTCACTTGCCTTGTCCTCCCAATGCCATTGAACCGACAAGGCAGATGGATTTTACTCCCTAAATTTTTCCATAATCCATCCGCTGATTTCCAATTGTACCAAGCAGACCACCACCTTCTCTCCCTGGAAGGTTTGTTCTCCCTACATCTAGTTGTGTGTCTCCTACAACTCACATGTTAGCCCGTGATCCTGGTGAAAGGGAAATTTGACCATGTTCCTTTCCTCCTCCCAACTCTCCACGAGCCCCGACAATAAAATCCAAGATTCTAATCCTGCGTTATACGGTGTTTCTCTTTCTTGCCCCTGTTTGCCCTCCTAGTCTCATCTCTTGCAGCTTCCTGCCTCCTATTCTAAAAATCCATCAAATTTCCTTCAGGCTTTCAACTGGGCTCCCTCTGCTCTGAATAGTCTTGCGTGTTCTACTTTCTCCTTCTCTCCATCCCCACCTTGTTCCCCTTCAGTTAAAACTTTCAACAGCTTTCAGCTTACACACCATGACTCCAAGAGGCCATCCTTCAATTCTGCAATAGGTTCCAGCCCCCAGCCGTAGCCAGCACCCTGACTTACGCCAGCTACCATTTTCTGTACTCTGGTGTGTGTTTTCCTAGCTGACTCATCTGCGTCTCCAGATGGACCATTGCTTTGAAAGTGAGATCATATTGGTCTTATTTACTGTTTTATCCCTACCCCTAATCCTCTGTGATGGCCTTTTAGAATTTTTTGCACATCAGGAGAAGCAGTCAAGTGCACAGCATTTCATTGATGGCATTGTTTGTGATCTTTCGACCCAGATTTTTTATATTACTGTGATTTTTCAACTCAGATTTTTTAAAGTGCTGACTTTAAAGATAGAAGTGTCACCTTTTAGCTACAGGACAGTCTGATTTCAGCTCACCTTCAGTGTGCACAAGCAGAAAGGACTCGTGGCTAGAGGGAGTAGACATCTCTGTTTGCCATGGCAATTCCAATTTGTATTCACTAGAATTGTTACTAGCGCCCTCTTGAATTCTCAAAAAGTTCCCAGATTGGATGATAAATTTTAAGGTCTCCATACCCATAGCTCAGGTCCACTCCTTGAACATTCACGCAAGTTGCAACCCTCCCACAAAGCAGTGATATGGGGGAAAATGAATTACAGAATTAGTATCTTTGGGATTAATTCATTTTCTAGGCCACCAGAGCAGCCTCCTGAGGGGAGTTGACACTTGTCTTTTGGTATAATGTACATATCTTACCCTAAGTATCAATGCATATTTTAAGCTGTATTTTTCAAATATTTTGGGTCTTTCTAAAAACATAGAATAAAATAAAGAAACAGGTACAGAGTCAGAATAGACTGAGGAAATCTGTATATGGGAGAGACTCCAGAATTTTCTCAACACTCAGGACCTCTTATTTACCTTTGACGCAGAGCCCAGGAGACATTTGCTTTTTTGTGTTTTGTGTGTGGGTTTTGTTGTTATTATTATTTTGAAGGTTTCTTTGTTTCAGCTCCCTAGAGACCACCACCTTTGTCCCACACCATCCACCCCAACCTCCACTCTACCCCATATGCTGCAATTGAGGAAAAAACTTTTAAAACAATTATCAAGATTGGCTGCCTACTGTGATCAAATTCATTAGATAATAGCTAAACTCTACATTTCACTTGGTGCACAATGTTTTACTTTTTTCTCTCTCCCTTTCTCTCACCACTATTCACATGGAAATAATGCCATAGTTGTCTAGGAATAAATTGGAGGTGCTCTCCGAGGACCTGGCATATTTCAATAAGCACAGGCAGAGGGTGGATAGGTATCTCTGGCAGCAAGAGAGATGGGAAAGAGAGGACAGTAACTTCTTTAAAAAAAATGTTTTTAAAAAAACAGTAAAAATAGTAATCACTATTAGTGATTACTCCTAAGGAATATTCATTAAAAAAATGGAAATATCACAAAAAGTATAAAAGAGAATATTCCCTTTTTTAATAAAGACACGCACAATATGATACTCTATATACTCTAAAATTGGGATCATAACAAGTAAATACATTTGTATTTTAAATTTTACATTATATTGAGAATAATTTCCAATGGTGTTGAACATTATTTTAGAACAGTGTTTTGCATCAGATCCCACTGGAGATTTATGCAAAGCTTGACTTCAGAGTCCTGCACCAGAACCGGAAAATCAGACAGAGGTACGGAGGATGGGAGTGGCAAGCCAGGAAGTGCGAGATTGATTCCAAGATCTTCTTGGGTAACTTTGACATATAACCAATTTTCTCCTTTTAAGAACAACTGTGCGCAGTAATGTCATAGTATTCCATGCACAGATATGGAGAATGTAACCACTTCCCTGTTATAAAACATTTGTGTTGTTGGATTTACTAGGCCCTCAGATTTAGCGTTTTTAAAGCTTCTGATTTCCTATACTCCAGTGTGAGAAAGCCCATCTCATTAATTTCTTTATACTTTAATGTTTTCACATTTTATGTGAAAAAATTTTGTCAATCTGATTGATGAATAATGGTATTTCATTTACATCGCTTTGTTTTCTAGTCGGCTGTATAATTTCACTGTGCTTTTTGACCATTCTTCACCCTTTCATTCTATTGAGTTCATCATTTTTCTTATTAATTTGTAAGATCTCTGTATTTTTTTTTTAGGCTCTGAGAATTTTTTCTTACATTATTGTGAGATGTGTTACTTATCCACTTTCTTTTAATTAAATTAAAAGGCTTTAATTTCATTTACTTATTTTGATAATGAAGAAGCATAGATTATATGTTATCAAATGTAACATGACTGTTCTTTGTATTTCTTCCTTATCAATATTATCCTCTTGTTGCAGTCTGTTAACTAGTCTTTCTTCTTTTCAGTTCTTCTATAGATTAATTGTATAATCCATCTGGAATCTATTTTCATGTATGGTTTGAAGAGATCTGATTTATTTCTTTCCAAATAGTTTATAAACTTTTCCAGTAACACTTTAATAAATAATTCATTTTTTAACCCCTCTAATTTAAACTGTCAAATTACCATAACAGGATGTTTACATATAAGAGAGTCTTTTTCATTGTTTCCTCCTCTGTTCCACCATTTTTTTTTTCTGGCACTAATTTCACACTTTTTAATAATCATAGCTTCATAGTACATTTTAGCATAAAAATTGCAACTCTCCCCTCATTGGTCTTGTTTCTCAAAACTTTCTCATTTAGAATCACTTTATCAAGTTTTGATAGATAGTTTGATTTTATATATAGTTTAGTTTGATTTTAATTTCAATTGGAATTACATTAAATTTATAAGAAATTTAAAGATAAATTACATTTTTTTCAATAACTGGTTTTCCTAAGGAAAATATATTTTTTCATGTAATCAAATTTTGATTTATGCCACTAAATAGAGTTTTAGTTTTCCTCACATAGATACTAATTTTATTAATCTTATTGCCTTGTGGTTTATATTTTGGTTGATATCATTGAGTTTATTTTAGTCAATATAATTTTGAACTGAGGAATAGAAAAAACAATTTATTTTTGTATGTATATTTTGTAACTCACCACCTTGCCAAATTATTCCTAACTCTAATACATTTCAGTTGATTCACTTAAGTTTTATAGATTGTAAACTATATCATCTACAAAAAAAAAAAAAAAAAAAACAATAATTAACCTCTCCCTTCCCAAACTTTATACTTCTTATGGCTTTTTATTAGTTTTGCAATGATTAGAACTTTTATGAGAATCATATCTAACAGTGGTAATGGGAAGCATACTTTTCTGAACTTTAATAAGAATGTTTTTGGTATTTCACCATAAGCATGAGATTGGCATTTAGTTTGTGATATCCATAGTAGTTAAAAAATCAGATTAAGGAAATCTGTATTATCATACTGAGAAAATCCTAGCACTGTGTTCATTTTATTTTGAACTATTTTAGAATTACAGAGAAGTTGAGAAATAGTAGAGTTTCCACGTATTCCTCTTCCAGCCTTCTCCAATTACATAGCACAATTATCAGAACCAGAAAGTTAACACTAGTACAGCACTATTAACTAAACTAAAGATTTATTCAAATCCCACCGTATTTTTTTTTTTTAACTAATGTCTTTTTTGTTGCTGTTCTTATTCTAAGATCCTATTCAGTACCTCATATCCCATTAGTCTCTGGGTGTCTATAATAGTTTCTCAATCTTTCTTTGTCTTTTTAAACCATGATACCATTAAAGAGAACTGATCAGTTAATTTGCCAAATGTTGCTCCATTTGAGTTTGTCTGATATTTTCACATGATTGAAACCCTGCATTTTTGGTAAGAATGTCACAGAAATTATGCTGTGTCCTTCATGAAGCTTATCCCATCATGTCACAGGGCTCATGGTGGTTAAGGTGGTTTCTACCAGGGGTTTCTCCACTGTCAACTAACTTTACAACTGTAGCTAACAAATAACTTGGGGGAAACAGTATGAGACTGCAAATCCTATTTTCCCTCGAACTTTCACCCACTGATTTTAGCATCCGTCTATGGATCCTAAGAATTTTTTTTATGAGAAATAGATTTTGAATTTTATCAAATATTATTTGGAGATTTATCAAGATAATCATATACTTTGTCAAGTTTTAAATATGATGTTATTGACATACTTATTAGAATTGCATTATGTTTATTTAAAAATTATATTAATTTTTGGTTTTGAGTAACTGATTTCCACACTGTAAATCATTCTTTGAATAAGATCTACTGGTAATTTTTTCTTTAATATACTGCTGGATCTAACTTGCTAGCATTCAATCAAGGACTTCTGCTACTGGAATTATTAATGAGATTGATCTGTGGGATTCTGGTTCATGTATATTATCATTATTCTTATTATTTTAACTACTCAATGCTTCAATCTCAGTCAGCCAAAAACTGGGAAAGAAAGGATACTGCTAGAGGGAGGTGTGTAAAATTTTTCCAACGGTTGCCCAGACCTGGCTATTGATCAGTAGAGTCAATTGCTACATTTTGACTTCTCCGTGATGTCTTCCCTAAAATTGATCTGCCTCGGAATGGGCCCAGGATCAAGTCAAACCATCAGGCTGACTCCTTTCTCCTATCCCTTCCACGATTGCTGGTCTTCTACTTTGCATGAGAAAAGCAGAGCTCTCACCCAGCTGGGACCTCGCTAGCTGCATTGCTTCAGGGAATAGGAATCTCTAGGGACATTCAAATCTCCAATTTCTAAGTAAAATTCAAAATACTACTGTAGGTGTTGAGAAGGCAAATGATCCTAAGGACTCGATAACAAATTCCTGTGCTTGTCAGATGGTTTCTAAATCTTTGCTTTCGATAAAATTGAAGGAGGATCTGATGTAATTATCAGGTGTTAGATCATTAAAAATATAACTCGGAAGGAGTTCGAAGAATTAAGTGACATTTCCACAACAAAACCTGTGCCATTCCCAATTACTACTTATATGAACAAAGTTTCTCAGAGATTACAAATATAACAAAAGAAAATTAGGGGCAGAAATTTCAGTGAACACTTGGCACATTCTAATGATAACTGTTACTCATCCACAGACACATGAGTTTATAGATAGATTCATTTTAAGAGATACAGTTTCAATAAGATTTTGCTTTCATATTTGAACATTATCAAGATGTATAATATTTATCTTTGTCATCATTTGTTTACTATTAATTACAATATAAGTATGGGATTTTTTACTCTTAAGATCTTTTTAATTTAAAATAATGAACTTCTTGCAGAGATACATGATAGGTGTTGAATAAAAACTTTCAAACATAAAAAATGTATTATAATTAAATCTGTGATGTAAGTGGAACAGAAATACTCATTTAAAAGAATAAGGAAAGATGTGGAATTTTGAAATTTAAAACAAGGGCTATTTTCATTTATTCTTACATGGTTGATAGTGGTTATCAAATTATTATAATATTTTATTAGACAATTTTGAAGAATAATTTCATTTTAAAATTTCAATATTTATAATATTCCAGAAATTACATTCTTTTCCATTATTTAAAACTTGAGGAAAGTTATCTAATTTGAAATTAGATGTCAACTTCGAATGTATAAGGACATATAATTTTTGAAAATTCTTTTACGGGTACACAGCAAAAATTTGATAATCATTGCTTTACTTCACTGAGAAGATTCTAGTGCATTCAAATGCGAAAGACTACATCAGTTCACTAAAAATACTAATCAAATGTGTTATTTGCAAAGATTAACTGTCTATTTGAATGAACTAATCCATCTATTCAAGGAAAATTGTTTATCCGTAACCCACACACCAGCCTAATTCTAATTTATCTGAACTATCTCAGTGGCTGTGTATAAACTATGACTCAAATTGTGTAAGCTATATTTAATGCATATTATTATGTGAGCTACCACCTCTGATTTCTATTAAAATATATATATATATATATATATTTTTTTTTCCCTAAGTTACAAGGTATTGAGTAACTGCAGGTAATTAGCATGAACCTGAGATAGTTGGTTAACACATTCTAGTGAAAGACAGTTTTTATGCCTTAAAATGTTAATTCGTATTATGAATTTTAGAGTACTAATAAAGTCTTAGATCTATTTTTGACCCATAGAGAGGAAGATATTGGCACTTATAAAAATATTTTTGCAAAAACAAGATAAGAATATTTAAAACATACAGTGGACTTCCAATTTTCCATCGGGCACGTAAGGAGTTGGAAGTCATCACTTCCATCCTCACAGCAACAACAAAAATCAGAACAAATGGAAAATCGTCCACTCTTCTTAGACTTAGTACTGCTCCCAACATTGGCGGGACAGAGGAGTGAGTATGGAGAATTACAGCTTACCTGAGCAGAAGCCCAGGGCCAGTAGAGCTAGCAGGAGAGTGGGAAAACTTAATCTGCAATTGACAACTTGCTGGAGGCTTAGTATGAACAAGCCTGAGAGTTCCAAAACTTCTGGGAGGGAGTAGCCCTGAGGAGTTTTACCTCCAAGAGGCCTACCAGGTTCCAACAGCAAAAATTAGAGAAAAATCCCCTCGTGTTTCTGGAAGAGAAGGGAAGGGGAAAATAGCCACTTTGAAATATGCCCAGAGTGTTCTGTTCTTTTTAAACAAGACCTGCCCTCAAGGGAAACTATTTTACCAGAGCCCAAGCCACAGGGGTTTTACCAGACAGGCATTTTATCAGAAAAAAATTCAAAAACAACAGAGAAAACAAAACAAAGACAACAAGAAAAATTTTAGTTTCTGGCACCTATGGCTACAAGAAACAATAAACACGGCCTAACTCATAAACAGATAAGCATGAAACCTCACACTAAAGGCTTACTTACCTCAGTTCCCTTTGCCCAGTACCTCACGTCTAGCTTTCAACCAAAACTAATTCCCAAAATACCACCTGCAGAGAGCAGATGCTTCTCAAGGTTCCTGAACTCCCTGGAAATGTGAAGAGTTGAAACGAGGCAGCTTGGGCTTGAAGGCAAAGCAGTAGGAGCCGTGGACAGGGAAGGAAGTGGCCTTGTGAATCTGCTTGGTGACAGCAGGCCGAGGAAGTCCCGGGGGTGGCCGTGCGGCATTCACCTGAAGTGTGCTGTCCCCATCACTCCTCCTAACACAGAGTTTTGTTTTGTTTATTTTCTGGTGGTGTCTGCCCAAGACCCATAAATGTACTCCCTGAGCCAAGGTCTGGCCCTCATGCCATCACTGAGAACTAGCATTTCTCTGCTCTGAGACACATTATGTTAACATGGATGGGGCTTTTTTTTTTTCATCTAAACTTTGGTTTTCGCATATTTCAGAAGTTTAGTTTTTATGGAAGGTAGAACAATTAAATGGAGTTAAAAAAATAGTAATACAGTGTCAACACGGTGTGAAGGTAAATTAAGCATGGACATTGGAGTCAGACTTGCCTTCCAACCCAGCTCCCCTGAGCACACTGGGAACAGTACTGTACTGCTCCGTGCTGAGCTTTGCTGTCTGTCTCCTTCCCATCCATTCTCCACCCTTCTCTGCCCCGAGGCGGGCCATGGTGGACTGACCTCCACAGAGCACACCACCACCCCAACTCTTTTGCCCTCTGGCTTTCCAGCTAGGTTGATGAAAGGGAAGCATCAGCAGGAGGTTGGATGGTGGGAAGAGAGAGAGGTAGGAGTATTTCTTCCTCCCGCTCCCTCCCTGGCTGGCCAAGGTCAGGCAGTGCCTGAGTTCTTGGACAGCTTTGGTTCCCACCCGCTACCGGTGGCCCCTGACTGCTGCTTCAGGCCTGGAGGAAAGGAAGCTCCTCAAGGTAGCCAGTCCTTAGGGATTGCCCGTCCCTTGGTGATTCCCTTGTTTCCACCGACTTGTAGATGAGAAAAGTGAGCTTCAAAGGAGTTTAGCTGCCTGCTCAAGAGCACACAGCCTAGACTCAAATCCACTCCTGTTTGATTCCGGAGCCCTTGCTTTAACTCTTTTGCTATATTATTAACTTCCCAATTCCCTGGAGACTGTTCACTTGTAGTAAAAATCTGGAAGACTTTGAGATTATTCCTACTGCTAGTTCTCTAGCTACATGCAAAAGTGAGAAAATCAAAATTCTAAAGCCAAATCACTACAATTTATAGTTACCTTTTCACAGTAGATCTTTTTTGGTCATTCCCTTCATTGTAGCCAGAATTTTGTATCCTCTGGGATTTTACTTTTGTATTATCTATCAATACTTAAGATATGATGTTTAGAATGTTATGGAATGTCATAACTCCATAGTATATGTCAGGAAAGTACCTATCTGACAGGAGGTTGACCAAGATCAGGAAAGCTGAGTGACCAGATAAATTAAGCAAATCCTGATCAGTAAGTTTGGTGCAATTTTCTGCTTTAGTTTTCATGGGCTGGTCAACATATTAACTAGGCTTTAAAAAATAAATTCATTAAAGTTTTACCAATGCCATGTCAAATATCACAGCTTTTAGCTTTGGGGAATATTTATATTTATTGAAGATTTGAATTTGATTGAGAGAAAAAGTTTTTGCTCTTCAGTTTAACTTCAGCCAGCTCACAAGAGGGCAGGGTTTTGCCTACTGAAGGGAGTTAAGTCTCCTGGTAGTTCACCCAGTGTTCCGGGGCTTCCTCATTAGTATATGCATGGGTTCCCTCTGAGAAATAGACATGAAGCATATAGACTCTCCTTAGAGTTGGGGAAAATCACCCCTTGTGACCCAAGTTCCACTGATCATATTATAGACTATTCAAATAATTGAAATGAAATGAAATCATGAAATGAAATGAAATAGATGCCCATGAAGTTTGGCTTGAGGACTGTGTCTCTTGAAGCCACACAGAAATATTTGGGGCTTGGAAAATTCAAGAACCAAACCCATTTTCCTTTGATTTTTGATACATGAGTAGTTTGATAGAAATAAAATATTTATAATCTATGTGCATTTGATTAATTTAAAAATAATTCATCCAAGTGCTATTTTGCAAGACACAATTTAAGTCCAAGAAGCCTATTTGGTCTTTTGGTCTGTTAAATTTTTTAAAGTATGTCTTTTTTTGTTATTATTGTTATTTCACTTGTTGGACCAAAAAGTTGGCCAAGGCTAAAAGGCTAAACGTAACTCTAACTTCAAAGGATTGGAATTAGGCTTAAAACCCAGACACTTAGAAATATTTTCTCTCTTGTCTGAGTTATAGTGTCCATCCTACTTTTTGTTTTAAAATTAGATCCTGGGCAGGGTGGTGGCTGGAGAGTCTTTGATCAGCTCTTAAGGTGGGATTGGATGCTGGGCAGCAGCTCCACCACTGAATTTCATTCATGGTGTGGCTTCTGCGCGAAGAGGTAAGTCTAAGAACGTGATCAAGAGGCCCGGGGCTGGGACAATTGTTTCTCTCCCTAAACATTGATGATGTAAATTGTTTTTTCTTTTCCATCCTAAGACTCAATTAGCAATGGCTGACTTTCATTAAAAAAATGCATAATTGTTTCATCAGATAAGTGATTGGCAAGGCTCAGGTCGACATCTGTGAAGGAACCTTCTTTGTGGGCTTTTAGCATTAGGCTCCCAAGCACTGAAAAGGTGAGGCCTCTTCAAGCTGATACATTTGCTTCCCCTCCTCACAATCTGTAGCCTAGAAAAGCTACCTCAGCGTTTACATGTCACTTTGAACAGTGCTGAGAATCAGATTTAAAGCCTCCTTCCTCCTAGCTGCACTCAGTATCTACCTCCTCATAGTCATGTTTTCTCAATGAAGTTTTTCATTTGTCTCTCTCCCCTATAAAGAAAAGGTCTTTGAGGTGGGAATTTGTTTTTCCCTCTTATTTCCCTAAGGCCTTTCAACATGTTTGGCATAGATATGTGAGCAAAATTTTGGACAGGGTGATAAATGAAAAAATGAAATGAAGATTGACACTGTTATACAACTCATTGTTTGGCCACAAAAGATCTCAGGTATGACCCCTAAAATATCCTAATATTTTTCTTCTTAAACAATACCAAGGAACCAATCACTTATCCATGGAGCACAATGTATTGAGTGCTTCCTCTGTGCCACCCCTGTGCCAGGTCCTGCTGGTGCTGTGCTCCAGAAAGCAGGTGTGACCCTGACCTCGGGGACTGCAGCGTTGACCATATCTTCCTGGAAAACCCTACAATGTTTGGAATTCCTAAGATAAAAGCATCTCCTGTAACTTTCTTTCTTCCCAGTCTATGACAGTTCAATTATAATTTTTATTGTTATTCTTGTTATGACATTAGAACTTTCTAGATTTTCCTGGCACCTGTGCAGCATTGATGTTTTCATGGCAAGAATAAGCAGAGGAAGTCTCAGCTGGCCATCAGCTAGAGAACTTCTGCCAGTGTTTTTTTACTTTGCTGGCCCGGAATTGCCTCTTTCCTCCCTGAAACCATGGATTATCCTCTTCCAGTGCTGCTCTGAGCCATTTGGAGGAGGAAAGAAGAAAGGATCTGTGAGAGTGAGTACCAATTCTTCAAATGTTGGTTGGTCCTCTTTCAATCAGCTAGTGAGGCCAGTGGCTCACAAAATGGTGGTACAGAGATAGCCAAGTGGGAGATGTCTAGTATTTGGACATCGCAACAGGTTATGGAATGGAACATTTCCTCTTGTCTGAGAATTTTAACTAAAGCCTCAAGCTTAGCCTAATGGCTTTTTAAGAACTACTGCATTCCTAAGGGAAGCACTAGATTAGATACTCCCTATTCCCCAGGGCTTGCTAAGCAGTATCTAAACCATCCTAAATCACCCCTGATAGTCTATAAAAAGTGAACAGTAGGGTTTTGGTACAGAGGACGAGAAGTCCTTTCTTTGAAGATAGTCCAGAAGATTGCAGAGCATGGTGACATTTTCCTTCTCCCCCTGGCACCCCTTGTGCTTTAATCTAAGCAGTGGGCTCCTGGAGGTGCAGTTTCACAGAGTGGGGTGGTCTAGGAGGGGGAAGATTTGTATCTCCTGCCAGCTGGATATTGCTGGAGTGTAGACGTCCACAGGTCTCCAGCCAAAGCAGAGTGAGAGAGACGACTGATGCTCCCAGGGACTGGGGGTATATGTGTGGATAAAGATCGGATTCTCCCTCTCTTCTACAGAAGCCTGAGAGTCAGAGGTGGGCTAAGCAGTTTCCAGAAGCAGTGGACAGCAGCATGGACAGTCTGCACTTCAGAGTTTGGTGGAGTGAGGATGTGTGAGACTTCCCCTGCAGGGAGCGGGTGCAGGCTCAAGTCACAGTGAAAAATGCTCAGAAGAGTTTTCTGCTATGACAAGGGGTGTAAAAACAGGGATGTCCTGAAGAAGACATGACTTTAGAAGTCACTGGCAGCTGAGTCTGTGTGGGGCAGGGGAAAGGGCAGCTCAGAGGAACTTACCAATAATCCCATCTAAAAGATGGCACCGCTACAATGGATATTCAAGGGCCAAGGGGGGAGCCCAAATACACCACCTAAGAATGGAGCCCTTTGCCTCTTTTCTTCTCACCACCCACCAGGACCTCAGAAGAGCCAGAAGGGTAGCGGCAGGGAGTAAGCGAATTTAGGAAAGCACAAAAACAGATTGTGTCTCCCCTCCCTACCGTAGGTGAGGAGAATCTCCAGTCAGGCCTTAGTTATGGACAGGGATGATGTTTTCAATGGAATGTAAGATGAATTTACAAAAACGTAGTTTGTACTAGATTTTATAAAACCTAAAAAGAATTGAAAATCAAAAAACAGTTAGTATCTTCTAACCGTGCTGCCAGATCGGTATAAATGGATATTGACAAGAGGAACCTGAAGGCAGTGATGGGGAAAAATAAAGGCATTTCCAGATTTTACTTTACTATGTTCAGTCCTTTCCATAAACTCGTGATAGCCATGGAAATGGCTCAAGGCTCAACCCTGAGCTTCGCTATGAGTCATTGCTCAGACAGTGGGGGACCAAGAGGAGCACATGTCATGACTGGGCTGGTGGGGTACAATGTGTGGCACAGCAGGTACTGTGGCTGACCTGCCCATGTTCTCTTGGCACCGACCTCTACCAACCAAGGTCACTCACCTGCTTCTCCAGATGGTGTTTATCTTTTGGCAGAACATCCATCCCATCGATACCAGTAGAATTTCCTTAAAAACAGAATTGAATTGAAAAGATTCATGGTAAAAGAAAAATGCATGGGGGCGCACCTCTGGTTAAGCCCTCAGGTTTCATTATAGGCAGGTTTCTTAGAACTTTTCTGTAGATTACTTAGTATTGTGAATCTGCAAGGAAAGTGTAAGTATGTGGGGTTTCCCAAAGTTATTTGGCCCCAGAACTTTTTTCCAGAGAGCATCCAAAGTGAAAAGGGTACCATGGAGCATACGTGGGAAATTCTGCATTATGGAATGTCTTAGTCTATTCAGGCTTCTCAAAAATGTATTGCTTACAGTTCTGGAGGCTGGGAAGTTCAAGATCAAGATGCTAGCTGTGTCTAGCACTTCCTCATGAATGGTGCCTTCTAGCTGTATCTTCATGTGATGAGAGGGGCAAGGTGGCAATCTGGGGCCTCTTTTATAAGGGCATTAATCCCATTCATGAAGGGTCCACCTTATGACCTAATCATCTCCCAAAGTCCCCACCTTCTGATTCATCACCTTGGTGATTTAAAATTTAATATATGAATTTTGGGGGGACACAAACATTCAGATCGTAGCAAGAAATGTGGATAGGGGAGAAAAATTCTTACCCAGAAGCACACTGAGTGCTCCCTCCCCCCTTTCTGGGGGCTCTCCTCACTCAGTAAAACTATTTTCCACCTGGTAATGCTGTAGCCATTTTAAAGAAAAATATACCAGAAGATATTAGATGAAGTCGCTGAAGCCACATAGCTGCTTACTTGCAGAACTAAGAGTAGAACTCCATCCCTGGATTCTTTTCCCTCCTGTCTTGCTTCCTGGTTAATTGATCAAGAGTTTTCAGATACCCATTCCAGATCCGTGATTCTTCAAGTGAGTCGAACAAAAGTAAAATGCATAGGTGGGTGAGACTGTGTGATGTTGCATAAGGACCAAAATCAAGGCCCAATATTATGGGCTGTCTTAACCTCTGGTGAATACAGGAGTGTCTCATCTGGCTTAACTGCAAGTCCCTGCCCACCACCCCAACTCTGTTCGTGTGGATAAGAGCCTGTAGCCAAACATTTCTTATCAAGGAGGCCAGGCACAGTTCCTACTTTACCCAGAGTAGTGGGTTTCAATTCCCTACCAGTCCATCATTCAAACAAGGCAATCACATCCTCCCAAAGCAGCCAGGGGGCACCTCACCCTCCTGATACTACAAAGCCTGCCTCCCCTACTCCTTAGTTGTTTACTCTGTTCCCAAGTGTAACCTCTGAGTGGCCTTGTGTGGCATGCAGTGTCCTCCTTCTCTGGGCTGTATTTGTGACTAATAAACCACTGCTTATCTCATTTATCCAGTCCCAAGTATCATTTCTGGGCCATTCTCATAACTCTAGGGTGGGAACCCCTCTATCACCAACAGGGGAAACAGGAAGCGATTAATACAATGGGTTGTATTAATACAACGTACAGGCAATATTTGAAATAATGAATAAGAAGGCATTTCAATTATGTATAGAATCTATAAAAATAAACTTATTTTGAGAACTTAAAATAAATCCATATTTGGCTCTCTTCATAGACTGACATTAGTAGTACCACAATCTGAAGAATACTGGGCAGCTCCCTCTCAATTAGAAAGATGTTGGTGACTAAAGTGGTTTAAAATACCTATGTTGGGCTCAGACAAATGGGATTGAAATCTTAGCTCTGTCACTTAGTAGGTGTATGGACTTTGACAAGTTATTTAAACTCTCTCAGTCTCATTTTGCCAACTGTACAATGGAAAACAAAAATGATAACCTGCTATGTTTGTGTCCCTCTAAAATTGACATGTTAAAGCTTAATCCCCAGTGTGATGGTATTAGAAGGTGGGGGATTTGGGAGATAATTAGGTCATGAGAGTGGAGCTCTCATGAATGGGGTTAGTGTCCTTACTAAAGAGACAAGAGAGAGCCTGCCTCCTGCCTCCCTCCACCATGTGAGGACACAACAAGAAGACCCTTTTTGTAAACTAGGAAGGGGACTCTGAGGAAATACCAGATGTGCCAGTGCCTTCTTCTTGGACTTCTCAGCTTCCAGAACTATGAGAAATAAATGTTTGTTGTTTAAGCCACCTATTTATGGTATTTTTCTTAGAGTAGTCCAAAGTGACTAAGACAATACCTGTATCACAGAGTTACTATGAAGAATAAATAATGCCAGCTAAAGTACCTGGTAAGTAACCTACACATGGTAAAGGCTCAATAAATGTTAGCTGACTGCCATTCAGATTTTTTAATTAATAAGTGTTTCTTGTAGAAAAGTAAGTATCTCTGAAAGAAGTAACCACAAAACCATCATTTGTTTTAAACCGGCATGTGAATTTATTCATCAAAGCCTGTCCTTATAGTTATAACACTCAATAATCATGAATTTTTTCAATTGGGGAATGGAGGAATAGGTAAGGAGGAACAGTATATCTATGCATGAAAACAGAGTGGAGAGTGTATGTGGTATATTCTGAGCAGAGTATGTTGTTCTAGGTAGGACCTTGATGACTTGTGTTATTAAAGTTGAAGGGCAACAATTTCACTGGAGTCTTCAGGGCAAAGAGGACAGAAGAGTGGGTATTAGTTCATTGTGTGAAAGACAGCGGGGATGAGGAAAAAGGATGGGAAAGTGTTCTCAGGGGCTAGTAGCAAGATCTTGAGAAATCATGTTTATTAAGAATGGGGAGAGAACTAATTGGAGAGAAATCCATGGTAGATACTTCAGAATGGAAGCCCCTGGGATGCTCCAGTATGTCCAGAGTTGAGGAGAAGACTTCAAAGCAGTGAAACATTAAAGACAAGGCTGAGAAAGAATAAAAATATGAAAAGTAGCCAAAGTAGAGAAGTAGAGTTTCTTTTTTTATTAAGAATCACCATTTGATGAAAATGAACAGAATATTTTTTAAAGAAAGTAAGCAATATTGTAACTTCCTAGAGAGAGAAGAGAAAGTGAAATCGGAATGACATGAGGACGTACTACTAACTAAAACTATTGTGATTTAATGAGAAAAAATCAATGAAATTATTCCAGTGTCCAAATATCCTTTCTATCTGACAGAGCTCAGAGTTGCTCATCTCAAAGTTTTCTTCTCTATCCAATGTACAGGACACCTGGGATGGTCACGCTGCTGTCCATTAAATGGTCAATGATGTTTTTAATACTAGACGAATAGAACTGAAGTTAAGATAGTCACAAGAGATTTCTATCTGGCTATAATACAAAAGAACCATGTGGAAATGTCACTCAAATCACAAATAGTCACCTGTGGGGAAGACCAAATCCTTTATTTCTGAACTATTGATCTGCTCTGTTCTGTTTGATATTTATAGCCTTCTAGACAAAGGCAGGGCTATTTCATTAGGGCCCACCAACCAGCTGTGTTTCCTATAACATATTCAGAATAAAACGCTGTACACTAACTTGTTTTTAAATCACTGATAAACTATTAATGACAAATGTTAGAGTTTTATTAATATAATCCCTTCTGTTTCATTATTATATCAGCTTTAACTCTTCATGACACTCAGAAATTATTTCTCATAGCAAGTGAAAATATATTTAAAGAAGTGAAACAAGTATTTTTATAACATTTTTCTTAGCATTTTTGTAATTTTCTTAAAGATTAAATTTGTACAGCTTTTACCTTGTTATTAAGCACATGCATTTCAACAATAAAACAGAGCCCAAATGCATTATGAATTTTAAAAGTGTTTTGGAATCCCAACAGACTCAACATTTTGTATATTAAATACAATTTGTTCTTTGAATTTAGACTGGTTTTTGGAAATTATATGCTGTGAATTTAAAATCATGTCATGGGGCTTTCAGCTCAAGGCCTGGGTAATGATGTATTTTGTAAATAATTCACAAAATGATGACTTGAAGTCTTGGAAGAATTGATTTATTTCTCAGAATACAAAATAGAATCTGGACAGTAACTTGGCTATGATCGTTCCCTAATCTGAAAACTTGTTGTATTTACTGCACATCAAATTCTCTTTCACCTCCTTTATCATCTTAAGGACCAGGAAGAGTTAAGGGGTTACCCATTAGATCATTTCTTCACTCCACAGACATTTATCAGACACCTACTGAGTGCCAGGCACTGGGATAGGCTTTAGTGACATCCCCTCACCTCCTAAGGAATATGCTTACTGACCCAAGGTAAGCGCCACTTAGTTAGGAATGAAAATACAATGTTAGGAACCCAGAAACAATCATTAACTTTATGTGGAAGAGCCTAGGAAGGCTGCACCGAGGGGACAGAATTTAAATTGGATGAAGGAGAAATTCACCAGTCAGAGAACAAGGGAAAAGGCACTCATTGCAAGCAGAGATATCTGCATGTGCAAGGTACGAAGAGCCAGGCATTTCAGAGTGGATGAGGTACAGGGTGCTTGTGAGGGAGAGGGAGGAGGGAGCCTGGACAGGAAAGTGGTGGATAGATTGCAAATTATTTGCAACGGATCTCCACCCAAGGATTTTAAGTAAGGAAGTGACAAGATTGGATTTGTCTTTTGGAAAGATAATATTTGAAGGAAGTACAGACTAGCATGATAGTAAGTAGAGGCTGTTGCAGTATTGTAGATAAAAGAAAATATTGCTGAACTAAGGCACAGTGAGAGGGCGGATAGAGAGGAAGGAATGTATCTCATAGTTTCAGGAGAGGTAGACGTACAGGTCTTAATGAGCTATTGGATGTGGGGAGTGGTGGAGTGATTATAATTTTTACACCTGTGAAGATATGAATGCCTTTAACGGCAAAAATACTATAAAAACAGGAGATTCGGAGAAAATCCAGAAAGGCAAAGTGGGGAGAGTTTTATTGGACTTGTTGAGTTTCAGATGATAAACACCCAATGTTAATGTTACAGCTCTTTTAGCATTTGTCTTGCAGGTTTTCCAGTCCTCACTGGAAGATTCCACCCCCACCCATGTTAAAAAAAAAAAAAAAAAGAGAGAGAGAGCGCCCATGTCCAGCAGATACGTGCAATAAACAGGATCCAGGGATAGAATGGAGTTATAGATACATTAATAGAATTAGGGATCAACAGTGTATACTGCTGTGGTTTGTGTTCCCCCAAAATCCATGTGTTGAAATCCTAACCCCCAAGGTGATGGTATTAAGAGGTGGGGCCTTTGGAGGTGAATGGTATTAGCTCCATTCATTAAGGGGTCTCTTTTATATGGGCACTAATCCTACTCATGCTCCACCCTCAATTTTATTAATAAAATTGATATCATTGATACTAGTGAAATCTGATTGTATAATAAAAAGTTCATTAAAGATCATTTAATTTAAAGATCCTCCTTTTATAAAATCTTAATATCTTTCAAATTTCCAAATTCTTTATTAATGTCAGAAATAGTAAAATCTAGTAAAATGAACATGGATAAATAGGTGTATAGACATAGATACGGGTGTAGAGTTAACTCAAATACAGTTGTACATGGAGCTAGATGCAATTCAGTATTTGTCTCCATCAGGAGTTGTCTTTTCTAATGTCTTAGTTTCCACTTTTCAATCTTTGTGTTTTTAATTCTGAGAGGATCAGTTTAGCACCATCAGGTAACTTCCAGATCATATTTGCCTCAGCATCTCTAGCTTTGTTTATCCAGTGAGAGTGACTCATGCTCTTGACGAGATCTTTTAACTGCAAACGTATGTAGGCACTGCAGCAATGTCATTCTGACACTGTGTGCGGAGAATGACCTGTAGCAGGATTCCCAAGTGTGTCTGAGACTGGAACATGGAAGACCTTTTCAGCACCGTCATTTGGTTAGACTTACACAAAATTAGAGTTAATTCAGATCTCCTCAGTCAGTTGCCCAGGAATTTCCATTAACTGTGCTATTTTGTATGATTTTATTGCTATGACCCTGAACTGAAAATGGAGCAGATTTTTATTTTACTCCTCTTCTCTCTTTGCCCTACAGAGCAGTATGAGTTCATGCAATTACATCCCCAAGCACACGGCCTAGGCAGATGTATATATGAGCCGTCACATAAAATCCCTACGCATTTACACAGTGTATTTGGATAACATACACACATAATAAAGCTTTCCATAGATACTTTTTCATTCTATGTTCTCAATTCTAAGTGAAATGAAAATCAATGCAAGAGACCACTAGAATGTTTCACCCAGATGACATTATTGTCATATGTGCCATACCATAATTCATACATTAATATGTAAAAATGACATTTTTTAATAAAATGTGTCACTTTAATTTAGAGCTGAAGGAGAAGACATAGGAAAATATTTTCCAATTCATTAGGCCACAGGCCCAAAGAAATAAATCCTTCTGATGAATCCTGTCATCACATTGTAATTCCAACACTTCAATATTCTGAAATTAACCAGACCCATGCCACCCTCTACTTCACTATTTCAGCCTAAAATGCTTCCAGAAAGTTCCCCAAGCGCTAGCTGTGAAATTACATCGTGTACTAATGGGAGTCACTAGGCAGGGGGTAAAAGAGGATTTTTTGCAGTGTGTAACTGATTTCAGATAAGCGGTGAGCTCATGTATCAGGAAAATGACTTGTTTCCTTTTCACATTTTACATCGTGTAGCAGCCAAGGTAATATTACAAGCAAGGATTTTGCTGTTGCCATTACAATCATGATTGTGCATGAACAAAAGTCCACTACTGCAGCCCCGAAGCCTTGGATGGTGGCACTTATTTGTCATCTTTGGAGGGATCTTCTCCCTTATGGTCCCATCTGGCATAGGATTTTCTGGAAGCTGCTAATCCAGTCACCATTGCAAGAAAACAAATGAATTAGTTAGTTGGCTGCCATTGCTCTAACTTTGAGTCCTCAGAAATGCAGATTGTACTTGCCTCTGGCCAGCAAAATGCCCTTGGCATTTTTCTTATAGGCAATGGTCTTTCTGGACTTCCCTGCAAACTATCTTCAAAAGCCAGAGTCAGCTCTTTAAAATCAAAGGGCCCCCAAGCCTATGCTGTGTCAGAGAACATTCATTGGTGACTATGAGTATGTTCCTTCAGACATCTTATAAGCATGGAACTTGGGGGGAGAAATTTAATTCATTTATAAAGCCTTAGTTTCTAGAGAAAACCAAAGTCAGTACATACATACTTCCATTTTCTAAGCACTCTCTCAAAATAGCCCTCCTGAATACACCCAATAATGCTCACGGAGCACCTACCGTGGAATAGTGCTGGGGATGTATCCATGATGACATGGTTTGAGAAACCCTGTGTTAAAACTCTTGGAAATATGTCTCCCATGTGGAGACTTACCAGAGCTGATAACATGCTCAAAAGTATTGCAAAATACTTAGTAAAAGCGGCAGAAAAATCTGTAGCTTTCCCCACATTTACTTTATCACAGAGCAATTTTTTTTATGAAGAACATCCATCAAGGCTAGGTTTTTGGAACATACTGCTCCATGTTAATAACACTTTTCACTCCTATACATTCCTAGCTCTTAACCATGTTCATTTATTGACTATTCTAAATTTGAGTCCATCAACTCAGAAGCTAGGTTATTGTTTAACACTATGCTTTTTAAGAGATCTAATTTACTATGGGCACTCCCTGAATTTTAAATATCATAATATTGACTAAAGTTGCCATTTACATTTTCAATGCTTTAATAATATAAAACTGATAAACAATATGATACTGAGGACCATCGTAATACACATTAGACACTGTGCTGAGCAATTTTTGTAGATGGCTATGTTGAAATCTTAAGACAGCAACTGTTATTATCCCCATTTTTCATATGCAGAAAGTGAGACACAAATAAGTAACTTGCCCAAGGCCACACAGCTGTGCCGAAGTGGAGCTGAGATTTTCCCACAGACAGGCTGCCTCCAGACCCAGAGCTCTGGCTCTCACAGTGTGGAAAAGTCACCTTTGGAGTCATTGTATTTGCCCTTTATGTGATAGGAGTGCAAAGGACCTTCTACCTTCTCCTTGTCCCTCCAGTCAATTAAATAGTTCTCATTAGCTCAGGAAACAGTAATTGTCTTTGAGGAAGAGCACTTTTTACATTTGGCTTGCTGATAGGGATCTGTTGAATATGCAAAGTGAAATTCCTGTGATTTTTCTAACCACTGACTTACACACTTTTGTGTTTATCAAATATGTATCTTGCATAGATTGTGCAGTCCTGGGCTTTCTGAACTTCCTCTGATTTATTTTACCTGAGGAAGTAAAAGATGGTGGTGTCTATATCAGAGAAAGGAGAGAGCAGAGCTGGTGGGCAAATTGTGTTCTTGTTAAGATAAAAGAAAGATAATGAGCAGAAATGGAATGAGTCAATGAATTAATAAGTGGGATAAGGTGGAGGAAGGAGGTTCCATGGAGAGACAGGAAAGTTAGAAATAGAAATTCTTCCCTGATGTATCCCGAAATTTATAGGGAAAAAATGTGCTGCACTGCTTTATTTGGAAGAGGAAAGGGAACACTCATGCGAAAAAATAATCAGTGGTATTAAATATTTAAAATATGAAAGTTGAGTGATAGAATGGATATAAGCATATAAAATTGCCAATAATTTCACATAGACTGTTACAGGGACAATTAAAAATTCACATGGAAGAGTAACTACTTCAAAATATTAAGTTAAATAAATTTCAATAGTTCCTTATCATACTGATTTTCATTCAGCATCGTTCAAACACAAAAGGATGTTGAAAGATTCTATATTTCAGGATAGCAGTCCCCCCAGCATTTAATCCCAGGCCTGTTTTCTCTTGAAGCAAATTATTGGACATCTACTCTTTGTTTACTCAAACTGTATTTATTATGGCCTCTCTCTATGTCAAGCATACTGCTAACTGCCGTGAGGTCTGCAAAGATGAATACATTAAGGAGAGCAACTTCAGTGGTATGCAGTGTGCCCATTAGAAAACAGTAAGGAATGAGGTTTGCTCTGTAGGGTAGAGCAAAAACAGTCACTGGGTTTGATGTGGATTTAACATGGAAGAGAACAGGGAGTACTGAAGATTTTTGAACGCTGGTGTAACCTTATGAATGCAGTTGTTGAATGAAGGTTATTCTGGCAATGGTGAGCAGGAAAGATTGGAACTGAACTCTGGAAGGTTTCTGGAGTCATCTGTAACTAAGATGATGAGGGCTTGGTCCAGGGTGATGAAAGAAAGAGTAGAAAAATGGAACAAATTCAGGACATGATCCATTTAAAAACAACCAAATAAACCAAGAAAGAAACAGGACTCCGAGAATGACTTGCTAAGAAGGAAAACGAGGAAATTAGTTAAAAAGTGGCCTAAGTTTTAAGACTAGATGAGTAGGACTCAGTGTCTTCAACTACCTAGACAGACAGGTAGGAGAGAGCCACTATGCAGAGTAAGATACTGAGTTCTGCTCTAATCATGTCAGTTTCAGGTAACAATCTGAAGTCAGAGCCAGGAAGCCCATAGAACGATGGCAGACCTGGATGCAGAGTCCGGGTCAGGGGATAGGATGGAAGGTCTTAAACTTTACAGCATCAGACAGACAAGGTTGGGCTGCAAGAGCAGTGAAATGAAACTGAAGTATGTTTCAGTAGGAAAATTGTGTCCTTAAACCAAAGCTCTGAGACATCTTCTCATCCCCTTTATCTTTGGCTTATATGGACCTGCAATTCTCTATTTATTTAGCTTTAATTTCTGCTACATAATCCCTCTACCCGCCTCCTTACTTTTCCTTTGGCTGCCACCCTAGCTAACCTCAGCCAGTGACTGGGTACTCCCGGGCATTTACTTTGGCGCTTACACAACACCAGAAAATTAGAGGTGAGAGATACTAAGCGTTGCATAGACATAGTGCTCACAAATATTCCATGTGTGGTCCTGTCCTTCCCAGCCTTAAGTTAAGTTAGGCCCATGGGACCAGTTGTGGTGGGTGCACTGTGAGAAGAAGTAAGGAGTGTCCCCTTTCAGTGCCAGGCAGAATCTGTCTCTTGTGATGACCTTGGTGGCCACGTGATCTGGACATTGTCACTACAAGACAGAGGCAATGACCCATGACCCACCCGCTTTGGACTTCGGGTAAGCAAGAAATAAGCCTCGATTGGGCCAAGCCACTGAAATGTAGAAAGTGGTCTGTTGTGGCCACTAGTATTATTTAGAGTAACTTGCAGAGCAGCCTAGATGACCCTGATGTTAAGAATGAATGAGCTGTTTCTGACAGAGAAGTTAAAAGAGAGTCGAAAAGCAGGACAAAGCCTTCTTTAGGGAGGGGAAACTGGACTTCTAGTATCCCAAATTTGCCCCCTCAAAAATTTGTATCTTATTTTCCCTCCCACCCCTAAGCCATGAAAATTTGAGATATTTAAATAAATAAGAAGTGTTCTTAAGTAATATTATCTACTGGAACATAACGTGGGCTGATCAACATAGGAAGTGAAGACCACCTCTGCTCACACAGTTATTCCTTAACTTGCAGTAAGAATCCTCCAGATACTTGTTATTGCATATTCTGCTGTGCTTAAATGCCATGCACACAACATGTAATGACACGGAAGAAATTTTACCTGTGAACATTATATGGAGGACCTCATGCTGAACTGAAATGTATATGCACACTATAATTTAACAGTAACTGTTGTTTATTAATTATTTTAATTTTTGCCTGTTTTAATTTTGAATATAATAAATTGCAATAGATACAAACAAACAAAAAAACAATAATCATGCCTTCCCACTCTATTATGGAATACATCTCAGGTAAAATTCAATTACATAATGATGTCGTGGGCTTCTTGTGTTTTAAACATAACTTTTGTTTTTTGGTGGAAGGTTATTGATGGAGACTTTTTTGTGTATGTGTGTGTTCTCCATAGAAACAGTTCTCCTTCAAGGGGAGTAAATATTGAGTATGCAGGAATCATTGGGAAATTTAAAGCCAGAACTGTCTGCTTGGAGTTAATCATATTTTCTTCCCCAACCCCCATAAATAACCGAGGTTGCATAAGTGATGTGCAGTGTGATTAGGGTTTACTGAGTACAAGGCACAGATACATACACAGTTTGGGCATGAAACACACTCCGTGCTAGCACTCTATACTATTTCCCACACGAATCTGGGGAAAAGGGCATCTGTTTCCTTGTTTTGTTTGTACATGAGCTCTTCACTAGTCTGTGGAATTTCTGTTCTGTTACAAGCCAAAGTTTGAAGCTATGATACACAAGAAGTTCAATTCTTTCCGTATTTAAGATCAATCATAAGACCATGTCTACACAATCATACCATTAAGGTGGTTGGGTTGGTTTTTCAATTCTCAGAATGATCTAATAAAATTATCCTGTGATTTAAGTAGCTGAGGACCCATCCTTTGAGATGACAGCTAAAAATAAGGGTCACCCAAGAGACAGTTGATATAGTCTCCCAAGGTAAATATGCTAGAAGCTCATGATTTTGGAAACTAGTGAGTTTAGCAAAATACAATAATTGGATTGGGAGGCAGGAGAGGGAAGATGGGCTGCTGGAAACACCATAGTCTTCCAGCAGCGAGCAAGGGTTCTGAAACACAAATTGTATTTTGAAGTGGAATACTTTGTTGTAAAAAGAATAACAGTTATCAAAGTGGGGCAAAGTTCAAATCTAACACTTAGAGACAGTATAGTTTTTATTCAGTTAAAAAAAAGTGAGTTAAAGCTTCTTTAAAATGTTGACACAAGGAGGAATAAAAGGGATTTTACTTCCTAGTTTCTGGTAGTAAACTATTGATCTAAAAAAACCACATACCCCTTACCTCCAGAAGTTTACTCTTCCGTAGAGCAGCGATCTGGCCCACTTTGTTTCACCGTCTTTCAGCCGTCCTGTGTAGCGCTTCAGAGCCATCTGTGTACTGAGGTCCCCCTTTAGCTCCTGGACTAATATTTATAGGGTCAGAAGGGATGTGGACTAAGTCATTCAGCTCAAGATAAATCCACACAGATAGTGGGTTGAGCTGGTGGAGAGAGGGATGGAAAGAGAAAAACTAATGTCATTGCCACTCAGTATGTGACAAACAAAATATTAAGTACTATGTAAACTGCAGTGCCTTACTCCTCAAGATAGCCCCTTAATAAGCTATTGTTATGGTTGCCCCCATTTTGTTGATGACAATCTGAGAGTTTTGAGGTTAACTTCTTCCCTACATAGAAGCGACAGGATATGAACCAGATGCAACAGGCCCCAAAGGCTCTTCTGCCCCAACCATTCTGCTTCCTTGGGCACACTTCTAAACACGAATTTTGAGCACTTGCACGTCCGTTTCCCACACCATCCCTCCAACCGCCTACACACACACTCACACAGCACACACACTTTTGCACACACCCCTGCACACGATTTCTGGAAGACTCAGACACTCAGAACGCAGGCGATGGCAAATCTCTGGTGCCTGAGTACCACCTGTAGGGCTGGCTGTTTCTCTGAGTGTTTCCTGTGGAACTGTGTGTTTCCATGATTTCTTTCTCATTTGGGATGTGGCTTAACTCAAATATCCTCCAATTCTGGGAACATGCCAGAAACTCTAAGCAATAACTGAGGCCCTTCCACCCAGGTATGGCTCCTAACCGTCTGCCTCACCAGCACCACATCCTGACACCTCCACCTCAACCACTGGCAAGAGCTACGCCTGGGGGGAAGACTTTACAACATCTGCTACCCTCACCTGCCCTTAGAATTGTACCCTGGCCTGAGATTTCCCTTCTCCTATGTCCTATCTGTCAAGCTGGACTCTTAAATATCGAAAATGGCCAGAATCACTTATGAGGATTAAAAGCGAACCCATGCGATTTCAAGGTTGCCCTCAGCAGAAACCATTTCTACAGCCAGAATAATCCCCTTCAAGCTCACCCACGGCCTAAGCAGCAGGTCCCTGTTCAGCCCTGGCTGCCTTCCACTTCCTGATTTCCCACCATGCCTCACTATGGAGCTCACCCCCACATCTCACCAACCCAAGTGCACTAACAAGTGCACCCAGGAGCCGGTCTGGAAGTGTTCATTTGTCTTCAGTGATGAAAATGTACAGGGAGATTCATTGTACCCTGGGAAAATCTAGCATTTCCTCTCTTTAGGCCATTGGAAAGTATTTGGGAATGGGGTAACTTTCATTTATTTAAGAAATACGTAAAGTTTTGTGGATTGGCTCCAAAGACAGCCACCAAAAATTTCTCCCATGCCTCTCCTCTCAGTAAGAGGGGAGTCTACTTCCCCACGACTTGAATTTGGACTGGCCTTTTCACGTGCTTTGACTAATAGACACTGTGCCAATTGGGGGCTTGACATATTTCTCTTTGCTCTTGTGGAGCTCTGAGCCACAGTTCAAGAGACATAACAACCCTGTTGGAGAGAGATTGAGAGAGAGATTGAAAGAGAGAGAGAGAGAGAAACCCAGCCCATGGCCAGCTGTTTCATTCACCTCAGATGAGGTGCCAGACATAAGAATGAAGCTATCTCGGACCTTCTGACCTCAGGTGAGCTCCTAACTGAATTCAACATAACTGTCAGTGGACACCACTGAGAGCAGAAGGACCACCCAGCTAAGCCCTGCCTGACCCATGGAATGATAAGAACCTTAGCCTCCCAGAGTGCTAAGATTGCAGGTATGAGACACGGTACCCAGCCCAGCTGTATCTAATTTGTTCTTCAACCTTTCAGCTGAACTTCATCTAAAGTTCTCTCTCATATAAATTTTTTGTTTCTCTAAATAAAATACTATTTATTTTTCAAAAAAAAAAAAAACAAAACAAGAAGTGTTCAGCCATTATTGTATTAAGCAATTGTCTAAGTGTTGGGGTAGTTTGTATACAGAAATATATAAGGAAGACAAGTGCATACAATGTGTATCCTGCTAGCACTCAATATATATTTATTTCAATAAATACTGACAAAAACATTGACCCCCATTGCTGATTATAAGGGTAAATACCCCTGGGGGAATATCTCCCGAATTCTTTAGTTAAGACTTCCTACCTTCCCCTCAGCCTTGACACAGTTTTAGGCCAGTGGCTGAGATAGATTGCAAACTGCTCAGGGCCAGCCACATGCTTCTTCTTTGGAAGTGCCTCTGGCAATGGAGAGAAGTAATTTTCAGTCCAGTGCCTGACAGAAAATTGCCCCCTCAAGACTGGGTTCAAGAGTGAAGTTGCCTCTATGTCTGTTATCTAATAAACTAACACATTCTGTCTCATGTGAAATCAGGTACAAGCCAGGTACTTGCCATAGCCAGCTATTTGCCTTCAAATATTTACAGAAATTCCACACTAGCCTGGCAGGACTTGAGTTTGGCAGTGACTCCAGCTGGTGGTTAACATTCTTTATTCTAAACAACATGATTAGACTATAGATTTCAAGAAAGTGGAGAAATACTTCCCTGGGAGCTTATAAAAAGAAACCTCCAAATAAGACAATTACACTTATTTTCAGAGAGAACAACCAACAGTCATGTTTTATAGTATCTTTTCATTTATGGAAGGTCTTCATTGAAGAGTATCTTTATTTTGAACCAGCAAAAGCCCCTCCATGGAAGCATCAAGAAAGCGTTTGTATAGCTCTCTCAGGCCACCAGCAAGCTTTGGGATAAATTGCTAAATCACTATTCAGTGTATGATAATTTGATGGCCCAGAGATCATTTGAGTCCCTACAGGTAGGCAGCTGTTAACTATCCCTGAGCTCCTCTGGCTCCTGGAAATAAACCGAAGATGAAGCTGTTTGCAGCTGCAGTTGACAGAGCTGCCATCTGCTTGGCTCCCTGGAAGCTCTCAGCCAAGGACTTTGTATCTAACTGCTTCACGGCAGAGCAGGCAGTTTTCTGTAGGGAGCTGGCTTGAAGGTCACCTCTTTCCATCTCCAGAAGGCATTTCCAGAAAGAAGCACTCTGCAGCCCTGACCCTTTGTAATCTATCTCAGCCACCATTCTGAAACTGCTGTAAGGATGGGGGTGGAGGGGTAGGGATAGGGGAATAGAGAATTCAGGAGACTTTCCCCCACTGCTATTCTCTTTGGCAGTTTGGTAGTGTGGCCACTTACCCCTACATGAAACCCTCTCTCCCTTGAAGTCTGCCCATTGGATATCTTTCCATCTGGGCAACCTACCTCTCCCAGTAACACTTCCTTCTCCGACCCTCAAACATAGGAGCACCACAGGACTAAGTCTTCTCTGAATTCTCATTGTTTAGAGTATCCCTTCGCTCCTCTGCACTCCACCCACACTCCAAGCAAACATGCCCATATTTTAGTTCCATATCTCCAGCTTCTAACTGATATCTCCTACTAGACTTCTTATCTTTCCCAAATCAGTATTTCCAAAGTAAAATCAATCTTATTTCTACCCAAATGATGGCCGACTCTGAACTTCCTTGCAATAGACAGCCTATAAGCTTACTGACCTACTCACTTCCCATGCCCAATATTACAACTAGAAACTAAGAACTTCATCACCTAAAATCTGGACACCTGCAATGGTATTCTAGTTCTTCTCCCTGCTTCTGTTATTGTGACCTTCCAAGCCACCCTATCCACTTCTCCTAGAAGAATCTTTCCAACACAATCCTTCCCACTTTACTTCTTGGCTCAAAAACCTGTAAGTGTTCTTCAAGTTCAATACAAATGCCCCTATACTGGAATTTAAGGCCTTTTACAACATGGCCCCTACCTATCTATCTGTCCTTATCTCCAGCTCTTCCATGTCTAGAAATTATATAGATATATAGACTGAACCACCACGCTGAGCAATTGCAGAGCAAACGGTCTATGTGAGCCACCATTTGAATATTACTTCATGGCGATGTGCAATGCAGAAGACCTAGTCAGAACATGCCACATACAGGTCTACCTCTCAGCCTTTGCCTTTTTCAGGTTCTTTTCCTTTTCTGTGCCTGTGCACCCTTTTACTTCTTCCTTGTTTTCATTTTCCCCTTGTCTTCTCAAATTCCAACCCAATAGCCTTTCCTCTAGGAAGACTTCCCCCATCTGCCCCAGTCTTTAGCCCAGAGTCCTGGAACAATTTATTGCTTAAATCATTCTTTTGGCACTTGCCCTCTATCAGGCACTTGTTTCTATTTGATCATGCATCATGTGTGTGATCTATTTCTGGGACTAGAATAAGACTTCCCAGACAGCAGGAACTGCCTCTGAAATTATGTGTATCTTCAATGTTCACTGATAATGATGCTTATGATGACAGTTTCAAATGTTTTTCTCACACACAGATCATAACTCTAACTAAGAAATATTTTTTTTTTCTTTTTTGCAATGTCTGGGCAGAAAGATCTGAAGAAAGAGATTGGATAGCTCAATTTCCCATAACCATGTATACCACTTTTTCTTTACTCTTAGTATTAATTTCATATTCCCACAAATTGATTCACATCAATCATGATGCAAATGCTACTCTCAGCCAGATGGTTTTGGGCTGGTACGTACCTTGTGCAGGGTATTGTTTATGGCATATGCCACTGCTGGCCAGCTCCTTCCTTGGCACTGCCACTCCACCCTCCTGATTTTCTTGCCTTCCCTCCCTCTTCTTCTCCTTGTTTGGGTAATTTTGCTTTTCTCACATCTCACCCTTAAACCTTTCCTTTTTGACCCTCTTCATTTCTCACTCTACTTGCCCAAGGAGGATGATTCCCAGGCCTATCTCCAGCAGTGATTCCTTTCCTAAGTGCCAGACATACATTTTCTACTGCCAGCTGGAAACCTCCCATTGGATGTTCTTCAGGTACTTCAAACTCAACACCATCTACTTTTCCCCCCTTCCTCCCCATCCATCTTGGTCAATGGCATTGCCATCCTTTCAGGCTAAAAGCTCAGGGCCATCATTCTCTTCTCCCTATTTCTCACTATCGACGCCAGTCTTGGTCTCCCGTAGTGTTCATCTCTTAAATATTTTTTTTCTCCTTCCAAATCCTGCTGTTATGTCTGGGTTCAGGTCCTTTGTACACATCAGGATCATTAACACTAGCTGCTATCGCTGTCAAACTTGGAACTCCTAGGGGCTGAAAATAACAAAGGCTTGTTGTTATGGATGCACCAAATTGGGTGCAGACTGGGTGATCTCCAGAGTGGCTCTCCTCCATGTGGTGACTAAGGATTCACTCTGCCTCCATTTCGTGACTCTGCTATGTCAACACATGCCTCTGTGATCTCTGGGCAAAGAGAAGATGAGAAGAGGGAACAGACCAGCTCTTTGCTGCCTCAAGCAGAAAGCGACATGAATTAGAGGTGGCAGTAGAATTGGCAGACCTTTGTCTAGAACTAGTCACTTGATCTAACCTAACTGCAAGAAAGTCTGGAAAATATAGAGACACATGGAATATATGGTGAGCACTAAGTATCTGATAGATTTTTTTCCTCTCTCACTTCAACTAATGCTACTCCTCCTAACTAGTTTTCCTAATTTCAGCTTTCTGTTCTACCGCTACCCATATCCTTTCACCAGAGAGTTTTTATTAATTATTATTATTTCTTTTTCATAAAACATAAAACTAATCATTTCACTCCCCATTCAGAATACATCAATGGATCTCCACTATTTATGGAATAAAATTTAGTCTTGCAAAATTTGGCTTCAATCTACTTTTCCAACTATACCTTCATATCTACAAACCCTTAGCTAGAACCACACCAGATGAAATATTCTGAACATTCTGTTCATTCTCTCACTTTCATGTCTTAGTGCATATGGCACCCTCTTCCTGGAATATGTGGAAAATGTAATTTAAATGTGTTTTGACTCCACTCTGAATTGTTATGTTAATGTAAACATTGAATGTGGATCCATAAAGAAAAAAATACGAGTAAACAAACCCAATTCTTATAGTTCCCTTTATCTTAGGAAAACAGACCCAGGGCTTGGTTTACTTCTTTCCTCTTTGAATTAAGAATTTAACCACACTTGGCTGTAATTCCTATTCTATGTGTACACTAATCCCTCAAAAAGCCAGTGGTGAATGATGCTGCTTTTTTGAAGATAGGTTCCAGATCCCTAATGAGACTATTAGAGGAAAGTTTGGAGATACTTAACAGCTGATGAATTTCATATAAGAATTGAAGTATTTCCCTTCTGGTCCAATCCATGACCACACCAGCCAGCTTTCTCTGCCAGGAATTACCCCTGGGATCACGTTTATATCTGGATGTAAGGGAAGACAAGATCTTTGCTGCTGACAGCCTAAGCCATGAGGAGCTAAGATTATTCAAACACAGAATAAGGAAAGTTCCCTTGGGAAGCCAGGCTGCTTTAGCAATAGACCAAAGAATGAGTGGGAAGGCACTGTAGCCTAGTGGGAACAGCCACAGTTCTGGAGACGGACAAATCCAAGGTCAAGTCATCTAAGAAGTCTTGTGACCTCCCGTGCTTGTTTAACCCCTCTAAACAATAGATTTCTCATCTACAGTCATTCTGGGAATGAAGTGATGAAACAAAGAATGTGTGGCAGATTAATTTTTGAGATGTTAATTTCTACTTCCTCTCTACATCTCCTCCCCATACATACACACACACTCACACACAGTCCAACCTTTGGATTTCCTTAAGTCAAGGACTTTTCATTGCATGAAGGAGAACTCTTTTGTCTCAATAGAAACATGCCTTCTGCCTCCTTTCCATTGCCAAGATTCACAGAAAAGATATCACTACGGGAGAGGAGAAGACAGAGAAGCTGGAGGCTGGAAGGTGAAAGAGAAATCAGTGGCCTTTTGTGTGGCAGTACCCAGGAGAAGTGGCAAGACCTCAGAGGGTACCTGAAGGAAAGCCATACAAAAGACAGAAGGGCTCACAGCCAACCCAAACATTTCTGGGCCCCAAGCACATTTCTGAAAGCCCAGATCTGCAGGAAGGTCTCTACAGCAACAGTGTGACCTGAAGACAGAAGGCTGAAGGTGCCTTTCGCTGCAGAGGATAAGCACAGTGATAACTGAGAATGAATTTCCCTACCACGAAAGTAGGATGAAAGGGTGGGAATGTAATTTCAATTTTTTAAGTGAAACCAAAATCTGAAATAAGATCTCTCTTTCCCCTTGTACTTTATATTACATGCTTCATATGCTGCCATCCTGTTATGGACTGAATGTGCCCCTTCTCCAATTCATACTCTGAATCCCTTAGCCCCCAATGACAGTACTAGGATGTGAGTCCCCCTTATGAGAAGAGGAAGAGACACCAGAGCTTCCTCTCTCCTTCATTTGAGGACACAGGGAGAGGGCAGCTGTCTGCAAGCCAGGAAGCCCTCACCAAAAACCAAATTTGCTTGTGCCTTGACCTTGGACTTCCTAGCCTTCAGTTCTGTGAGAAATAAACATCTGTTGTTTAAGCTTCCCAGTCCACAGCATTTCGTTATAGCACTTAAGTTGACCAAGACACAGTGCAAAGCGCCTTACATCTGGAAAGCCTTCAGTAGATGTCAGTGCCTTTTCTCCTCCCCATGCCTCTATCCTGTCTGTGCACGTGATGGTGTGCTCAAGTGGCTATGCCCAGGCTATCATATCAGCCCCAGCCTATTCTCTGGGAATGAAAGTTCTTTACTACAGACAAAAGTCTTCCAATCACAACCACAGTAAAAGTATATGGTGCAAAATTCTAAAACAGCACAACTCAAAAATCTCAGAAAGATAAGATAACAAAAATGCATAGCCATTCCCAGCTTCAGTATTTCAGAGAACCTGACATGCTTCTTTGGAGTTGGGAGACTTAAACCTCAATTTACTAAACCTTGGTATTTTGCCAAGATTTATCTTCAAGGCAGCCTTCCTGAAGGTGAGACTTGGGGGGTGTGCGTAGGACGACCCCCAGGTTGTCATTGCTGGCACTCTTTCTTTTAGTTCTAGATCAGGGCTCAGCAAACCACAGCCCAGGAGCCAAATCCAGCCAGGTGACATGTTTTGTAAACAAAGCTTATTGGAACACAGCTATGCTTATTTGTTTACCTATCATCTACACCGGCTTTCCCGCTTCAACAGCAGACTTAAATAGCTGTTACCAAGATGGTATGGCCTACTAAATCAAAAATATTTACTACCTGGTTCTTCCCTGAAAAATTTGTTGATTTCTGTTCTAGATTACAAATGTGGTAGGACTGGTATACAGACGGAGCCAGGTGGCCCTAACAACTGTGTAGCAATATCATTGTTTACTATTTTCCAAGCAGGACATGTTTCGGTGTGACAGGACTCTAGAAACAGCCCTCTCTGTCCCCCTCTACTACACTGTCGACTCTGTCTACCTAAGATCATTCCCGTGGAATCACCGTAGTTCCCTCCTCACTTTAACCAACATCTTCTGAGCACACACTATGTGCTAGGTCCTATTTGAAATAGTTGGCACTTAGGAAAATAAACATCAGACTGACCCTGGCACCAAGAAGCTTACATTGCTCTGTCAGGAGGTAACCATCAAAGAGATAATGACATATGTAATGCTTAAGGATATTGGACCACGTGACTGTGTGGTCTTATCAGCCTGGAAGGTCTGTATTTCTATACTTCTAAAGTTAGAAGGGAGAGCACAACCTTAAAGTAGAAAGCTCCTCAACACGAGTTCACAATTCCCTGCTAATATAGATGATGCTTATAAGCATATCTGCATTCAGAGGGCTTTTTGGGGGGGACCTCAGCTGAGACACTTCCCAGAAGTCTGTGCCACGACCTCCTTTTGGGTTGCCTCAGCTTAGGCGCTTTTTCCCAGAATGACTCAGTCTTTTCGGCTCCTAGTCCTTCCCCCTTTCCTTCCCCTTGGTCTCTCATGTCCATGAAAAGGCAGGAGCCTTTTATTAGTGGCTCCTCCTCAGGGAGACAATTCTACCCACTTGCACTGCATGTCATCTGGTCCTCACCTGCTGCCATTCCAGGAAGAAAAATAGGACACCGGGGAACTGCTGCCCTTTCCTTTTGCTCTTGCCCACACTGTCATGAAAAGCAAATAAAGCCTTGACTGTCACTTTCAATATGGCCTGTTGTCCTAATTGAACATCTTGACACATGCTGGCTTAACAGTTATCTGCCTGGTATCTTTTCACAAAGTTTCCCCAAACTGCCGTACAACTACTTTTCTCAATTCTGTTGACCAGAACATAGTTAAATGGCCATAGCCAGCTACCAGGGAGACTAAAAACTTGATTCCATGACTACTACTGTGGAAGAAGAGGATAAAATACATTGGGAGGAACCTAACAGTCTTTGCCACTTTCTTGTATGTTATTGACTAACATGAGTAGGTGGAGCAATGGGAATAGCATCATAGGGAGACCAGAGTTTAAGTCTCTGGCACAAACTGATTAAATCCTGTGATTTCAGATAACTCTCTTCATCAATCCCACATAGCCGAATGGAACTCCAAAGTATTATACTTTTGTATATTATCTTTATTCATTCTATTTTAAAGATAAGACCAAAGATTTAAAGATATATCATTCACATCTAATTTATGGAGTGAGGACCAAGAGTGGGATTCACAATGGGGAAGACGGCCATTAGAAATTCTTTTTTTCCCCTATTTTTGAGCTTCTGTCAAGGTTATTGAACCATTATCTGCCTGGTTTGTCAGCTTAGAGGAGTGGCATTCACTTGCAAATTCTGATTGAATGCTTTCCAGTTAAAGAGGAAGCAAAACAGATTGCCAATACTGAGTCCATCTGAGACAATGCAATACTGAACTCCAAGATGACTGTAGTAGACATGGACTTTGGACTTCAAAAGACACAGATGCTAAACCAAATACAGAAAATATAACCTTTAAAAAGGTTAATTCAATAAGCAAGCAAAGATGGGAAGGTGACGTGAAAACATTGCTATCCACAGAATACTATGAAATAATTTCTGGGAGGAGTTCTCAAATTTTAAAATTTATTTGTGAACTTTAACTAGACAAGATGTTAATTCAAATGACATGAAAAGCCATTGCACCATTAAGACATGTGCCTTGAATTATCCTCAGCTATTCTGCCATCCTTCAATTGAAGTTTTCATAGGGCTTACTGCAGATGTCCATCTGTAATTTTCTGGTTTTTTTATAAATGAAAAGGAAGGCTGTGATTCTCAAGGTCACATTTCAAGTGAGATGTCATGAAATACATTTGCAAAGCAAACTTCAGTTACATCCCAGTGATCTTTGGTAATTTTAAATTTATCTCTTAAAAACCCAATTTAAAATCTATAATTTATTAATTTTTCATTCTGCTAGTTTTGTAGTATATTTTGTTTTAAGCTCTTTTCATATTACAGTTATAAAACATTCAATATTCCTTAAGCACCAATAATCTGGTGATGTCGAGGAAGTCATTTAACTGTGCCTCTGTTTCTTTGTCTATAGCACGTGGAACTTGTACCAAATCAGTGAGTCTCGGTGAGGACAGATATTGGCATATGTAGGGGCAATGGATACACTTTAAAGCTCTCTTTCTTAGATTCTGACAAGCATTCTTCACCCCAGCCCACCCCTCAGCTTAGGTTAAGAATCATAACATGATATGAACATGACCCCTTTCAATCTGCTATGACCTGCTATGTAAGCAATTCCATGTTGGGTGAAGGTGCTTCATGACAAGTCTATCACATCCTTTCTCATATAGTGTTTATTTAATTATTATTGACTGAGCATTTATTATATGATAGGTTCTCTGGTTAACACTGTGTCTTACAATGTGGTTTATGAAAAACAATTTGTTTACAATGGTAAATAATAGAGATATATTCCTTGCTTCTTTCAGAGACTATTTTGGCCTACTTGATACCTGTCCATTATCCCTTCTTCCTTACCAACAAAACTCTAGTTCTGTTAGGAACTAGTGGAAAAGCCTGTGTTTTTTCCAGCTTCCTATCAGCTGGAAGAGTTGGTCTTATAACTTATTCAGGACAGTGAGACATAAGCAGAAGTCTACTGTTTTTCACTATTATTTTAACAAATGATTATTGTGTTTTCTTCCTTATTCTGTTCTATTCCTCCCTACCCTGGAATGCAGATATAATGGCTAGAGCTGGAACACCCATCCTGTACTCAGAAGGAAAAGTCCAAGAGGATTGCAGGATCCTCAGACCTGGTATTTCTGAGCAGTTGAACCAATGCCAGCATGCATATATCTCTGGACTTCTCATTACTTATGAAAAAATAAACTTCTCTTTGGTTTTAGCCACTGTTGTTTAAGTTGTCTATTATGTGCAGCCAAATTCAATCCCTAACTAATACACTGTTTCAAGAGGCCTTAGTGTCTAATGGGAGATATGTATACATAAATAGGTAATTATTGCACGAGAAATGATATAGGCAGGAAGATCAGAGTAGTATGAGAATATATAAGAAAGCACCTAATCCAGAGTTGGAGATTTTGCAAAATATTCCCATGTAAGAGTAGATGTCAGCCACCTAAAGAAAAGGAAGTCACCCCCCAGGCTGAAGGAACAGCATAAGCAAAGTGTGGAGGTAAAAGAGCACATGGCTTGTTCAGGGTATGAAAGGCAGCTACGACTGGCATGTAGAGTTTAGGATAAGAATGAGGATGGAGAGGGAATTTAAAGGCTCTGGAAATGGTCTTAAGGGCAAATAGCAAGTGAAGAATCATCTCTTCGAGAAAATCTATGAAAGTTTGGTAAGAAAGCCAAGAATCTGTGGTATTTGTACTAAGACTGGCCTCTCCCCCAAACCCCCTGCCCCAACTCAGTGAGGTGTAGACTCCACCACAGACTGCCGTATTCAAAAACACAAGGCTCTATCCCCAGGTCCCAGTTAGAAGGCTTTCCTGCTGGAAGAAACAGGTCTTCAGTATTTGACATCCGCCCCTAACCACCTGTTGCTGAGCTAAGTCCTGAATGAGTGCAGCTGAGAGGCAGTGGTTCCTTTCTTCAGCTCAATCTCCATTCATGGAATAGACTCACATAGGCTCTACCTTGGGTGTGGCATGCTGAGAGTACCGGGGACCCAATCACCCTTCCCCTGCTCATAAGGTAGTGATCCTGAGAGATAGGCTGAGAGGACCTCAGGCTGCTGCCACCTCACACCAAGTGCTTAGATCCTAAAGCAAGCACATCACCCAGAGAGAAGCTTGTTATTGTTCCCCACTCAGCTCCAGTGCCCTAGCTCAGAGATCTCTCTGAGATCAAAACAGGCAATGAAAGAGATAGCTTTTAATCTCTTCCAAAAGAACTGATTTCATTGGCAAAAATGTATGGAAAAGTTCAAACCTAAGGAAGCTCTCAAGAACAGTGGCGGTTGTTATGAAAAGCAATTGGGAGGGGATTTGTAGATTTGATGAAGAGATGGCATAGACACTAGGCTGGCTAGTTTGCAGGAGAAAACTGGGAAATGAGACAACTGGGAGGATCCTTGGGCTCGGAACGAAGGTCAAACATAGACCTCAGAAACTGTGTCTTCAAAGAACCTCAGAATTTGATTAGTGTGTAGAGTAATTTATGCCCCAGCAATACAGCAATCAACTCAATTAGTTGAGTTTAAGATCTGGGTGTAGTTGGTGAAGGAGAGAAGAAAGTTCTTTCAAAACTTTGAGCATGCCCAAAGCTGAGCCTCTCTAAGGAAGAACATCAGATACTGAACACTGTGTGGGGGAAATAGACTTCACTAAAATAATCTAGCCAGTCACTAAAATGTAAACTATAAAACAATAACAGCAAGCCTCAGAGGGCTGTTGGGACAAATACAAAGTATTGTTACAATACATTATTTAAAAATTCAATGTCTAACAAAAAATCATAAGTCGTGCAAAGAAACAGAAAAATATGACCCATACACCAGGAAAAAAAGCAGTCATTGAAAACTGCCTGTGAGATGAAAAGATGTCAGAATTAACAGAAAAATACTTCAAGATAGTCATTACGAATACGTTCACAGAATAAAAAGAAAGCATGATTAAAGAAGTGAAGGAAAGTATGATAACAAAAAGAGAATATCAATAAAGATATAGAAATTATAAAAAAGAACCAAGTGGAAATTCTGTAGTTGAAAAGTACTGAAGTAAGAACAAATTCCCTAGAGAGACTCAACATAGATTTGAACTGGTAGAAGTAAGAATTATGGAACTTGAAGATAAATTGTTAAGAAGTATGAAAGCCAAAGAATGAAGAAAAGTGAACAGAACATTAGATAAATGTGAAACATTATCAAACATACCAACAAATACTGGCATACCACAAGGGAAAGAGAAAAAGGAAAAAGGGCAGAAAAAATATTCAAAGAAATAACAGCAGAAAACTTCCCAAATTAAAAATAATAATAATAATCTATGAAGGAAGTTTAAGGAACACTAAATAACATTAACATTAACAAATTCAAAAACAGACACATAACAGTAAAAATACTGAAAGTCAAACACAAGGAGAAAACTTTGAAAACATCAAGAGAGAAACAACTAGGCATTTGCAAAGGAACCTCAATAAGCCGATGTATCAGTGGACATAACAAAGGTTGGAAGGCAATGGGATAACATATTTAAAAGACTCAGAGACCAAAAGCGTCAACTTAGAATCCTATACCCAGCAAAACTCTCTTTGTTTTCAAAAATAAAGGCAAAATAAAGACTTTTCTCAACTAAAAAAAGAAAAAAAAACTGACAGAATTTTTTTGCTAGCAGACTTGCCTTAGACGACATACTAAAGGAAATTCTTCTGGTTGAGAACATGTTGACCCCATATGGTAACTAGTATCCACATTTAAAAATAAACCAACAAAACCTTATTACAGTAATTATCTAATTATTAATATAGAAGACAGTATTAATGTACATTTTTCTTTTTTGTCATAACTAATTTAAAAACAATCATATAAAATAAAATGTATATAATGTAATGTTGAGATATAAAATACAGAAATGTAATATGTGTGTAATGTATTTGGCAATAACAGCACAAAGAGGGGAGGTAAGAGCAAAGCTCCATGTGGCTAAGGAAATAGCTACAGATGATAAAATAATAGTTATAATAATGTATTGTTAAGTTTCTAACATTAATAGATATAACAATAACACCACGAATTCAAGGAAAAGGGAATAGAGCTGTATAGGAGTAACATTTCTATATATTACTGGAATTAAGATAGTACAAACCTGAAGCTGATTTTGAAAAGTTAAGATGTATAGAGTAAACCTTAGAGCAGCACTAACAAATAACTCAAAAATACAGTACATAGTAAAAAAAAATCATTAAAGAAAGTATACACAAAGAGTGTGATGCGCACCATCCAGGGGATGGACATGCTTGAAGCTCGGACTTGGTGGGGGAGGGGGACATACATAACCTAAACATCTGTACCCCTATAATATGCTGAAATAAAAAAAGAAAAAGAAAGTAAAATGCTATATTAGAAATGCTACATTAAAGAAAATCAAACGCTGCATTTAATGAGTTACTTATTGCAAAAGAAAGCAGCAAAAGAGGAATATAGGAACAAAAAGATATGTGACATATAGAAAGCAAAAAGGAAAATAGCAGACATAGATCTGCTAGTTAATGCTAGTGTAATTTTACTATATCAACAGTAACATTAAATGTGAATGGATTAAACAATCCAAGCAAAAGGCAGAGATTGTTACACATAATAAATAAACGTAATCCAACTCTATGCTGTCTACAAGAGACACTCTAAGTTCAAAGACACAAATATTATAGATTGAAAGTAAGAGGATGGAAAAGAATATATCACATGAGTAGTCGAAAGGAAGCTAGTGACTACTCTAATGTTAGACGAAATAATTTCAAAGCAAAAAATGTTATTAGAGATAAAGAGGAATATTTCATAATGATAAAAAGGTCAATCCATTAAGAAGGTATAACCATTATAAACATACTTGCACCTAATAACAGAATACCAAAACACGTGAGTAAAAACTGACAGAGATGTAGAGAGAAATAGACAATTCAATAATAACAGTTGGGGTATTTAATATGTCATCTCCTATAAGGAATACAGTAAATAGACATAAGATCAACAAAGAAACAGAAAACTTAAACAACACAAAAAACTATCTACACCCAATAGACATCTATGGAACATTCTGTCTCAAAACTACAGAATATACAATTTTCCCAAGTGCATATAAAACATTTTCCAGGATAGACCATATGCTAGGTCATACAATATCCCTAAATAAATTTAAAAGGATAGAGATAATAAAAAATACATTCTCCAGCCACAGCAGAATGAAATTAAAAATCAATAGTATTAAAAACTTTGAGAAAACTCTCAAATATGTGCAAATAAAACAACACACTCAAAAATACCCAATGGGTCAAAGAAGAAAACAAAAAGAAAATCAGAAAATACTTCAAGATGAATGAAAATGAAGACAGAACATACCAAACTTGTAGGATACAGCTAAAGTATTTAAAGGGAAAGTTATAGCTGCAAAAGCTTATATTAAGAAAAAAGAAAGATCTTAAATCAATATCCTAATCTTCCACCTTAAGACACTGGCAAAAAGA
>RJWJ010003906.1:0-81307 GCA_004363605.1 Indri indri | reverse complement strand
AGTTCGAGACCAGCCTGAGCAAGAGCGAGACCCCGTCTCTACCAAAAATAGAAAGAAATTAATTGGACAGCTAAAAATATATATAGAAAAAATTAGCCGGGCATGGTGGCACATGCCTGTAGTCCTAGCTACTCGGGAGGCTGAGACAGTAGGATTGCTCGAGCCCAGGAGTTTGAGGTTGCTGTGAGCTAGGCTGACGCCACGGCACTCTAGCCCAGGCAAGAGAGTGAGACTCTGTCTCAAAAAAAAAAAAAAAAAAAAGAAAAGATAAATACTGTATGTTTCCACTTATATGAGGTACTTAACATTAGTCAAAAATCAAAATAGGATGGTCGTTGCTAGGGGCTGGGGGAAAGGGGAAATGAGGCATTATCATTTAATGGGTATGGAGTCTCAGTTTTACAAGATGAAAAAAGTTCTGGAGATGAGTGGTGGTGATGTTTGTATAACATTATGAATGTATTGTATATCACTTTAAAATGATTAAGATAGTAAATTTTATGTGCATTTTACCACAGTAGAAAAATCAGGAAATAAAAGCTAGGGAAACTATGAAAGAAACAGAAATATGACACATAACCTCCAAACAGGTAGAAGAAAAAAGAAGAAGAATAAAAAGCAAACCAATAGAGGAGGAAAGGGAAAAAAAAGGAACAAATAACAACAAAACATAGTAAATAGAAAAATAAAAAGTCATATGGCATGTATAAGACCAAGTATATAAGTATAAATAGATTAAATCAGCTATTAAAAGACAAATTTGGGCTGGGCATGGTGGCTTGTGCCTATAATCCCAGCACTTTGGGAGGCCGAAGGGGTAGGATCACTTGAGTATAGGAGTTCAAGGCTGCAGTGAGAAATGATCTCGCCACTGCACTCTAGCCTGGGCAATAGAGAGAAAGACCTCATCTCTTAAAAAAAAAAGATAAACTTGGACTTGAATTTTAAAAATCTAGTTTTAAGCATTTGTAAGACATAAATATAAAACTTGCTAATCCAAAAAGTTGAAAAATAAAGAGATGGAAAAATTATATCAAAGAGGACATTAATAAATAGATAGACCATATACATATATAGGAAAATTAATATTTTAAAAATATATCAAGTCTCAGTATTACTTTTATAAGAGGTAATAATGCTACTGTTATTATGTTAAACAGCAAAGTCCTTACCCATTAGAGATACATACCAAAATACTTATGAAATAATATAAAAGTGCCTAGGATTGGCTTTAAAGTACTCCAGAAAAAAAGCAATTCCAACAAAAATCAAAATAGGTCAGGCCTGGTGGTACATGCGCCTTTTAGTCCCAGCTGCTGAAGGGGCTGAGGGAGGAGGATTGCTTGAGCTCAAGAGTTCAAGAACAGCCTGGACAGCATAGCAAGACTCTGACTCTAAATAAATTTTTTAAAAAATCACGGTAGAATTTTTCACAGAATTCAACAAGCTGATTCTAAAATTTACATAAAAAGGTTAAAAGAACAGGAATACTCAAATCCTCAGGACACTTCTGAAGGAGAAGATTCTGGATGGGGATTAGCCCTAACAGACATCAGGACATATTATGAAATGATAACAATTAAAACAGTGTGGTATTAGTGCAAGGATAGACCAAAAAAAAAAAAAAAAAAAAAAAAAAAAAAAAAAAAAAAAAAAAAAAAAAAAAAAAAAAAAAAAAAAAAAAAAAAAAAAAAAAAAAAAGAAACCCCAAAATAGAACCACAACTATATAGGATTTTGATATATGACAAAGGTGGCGTGTCCAGCCAATCAGTGGGGAAAGAATAAAGTATTCCTGAAATAGACCTGGAAAGTATAGTTAACTATACTTTAAATTGGAAAAAAAACAAGTTATAAACTAGAAGAGATACTCATAATGCATGTAACTGACAATAGATATGCATCAAGAATATGTGAATAATTCCTACAAATCAATGTAGGACAATCAGTTTCTTTAAAATTTAAAAAATTTCTTAAAAAAATCAATGTGGAAACTGCCCCTTCTAGCCACAATGGACCAACAGTGAACCAGGATTTATACCTACTGCCCCCACTGCAAACAGCTAAAAAATCTTCATGAAACAACAGTTTTCAAAATTCATATTGTTTATTTATTTATTTTTCTTCAAAAATTATAAAACAGACAGCACAGGACTGTGATCCCCAAAGATGGCAGCATTGTAATCACCCTGGCTTTCTGCCTAGAGGCACATTTCAAGCCACAGGACCAAAAAGGGCTCCCAAGCAAAGCACTGACATCTCCTTGAGTTAAGGAGACAAAACTTACAGGTCAGAGAAGCTGAAAAAACTAGACAGAGTTCTGGAAAGAATGGAACTATACATTAAACAGAGCTATAGAAATCTACATAGGGTCCCCCTTAAGTCTTTGCTGAATACTAAGCCATGCATGCAAAGGGGAAAACTCCTCAGCTGAATAATTCCCAGAACTCCTGCAGGCCTAGGAGGCATTCATGTTTCAACCAGTCATGACCAGAAGGTCGTGCCTTAGGGGTGGGGCTGAACCATCCTGCAAATAAAGATTACTGCAAAGGTGCCCCTACAAAGCTTAAAGACAAGACTCAAATGGGTCAAACTCAACTGCAAGTACTTTAAATGCCTGCCAGAACAAAGCTCAACACTCTTAACAAAATATAGACACTCAATAATGCACTCTGACATTACAATGGCTACAATATCACTAAGCAATAGAAATTTTTTCAGCTCCTTTATAATCTTATGGGACTATCATCGTATGTGTGGTCCATCATTGACTGAAATGTCATTACGTGGTGCATGACTGTACTTACAGAAATAAAAATTTAAAAATCCCCTTTGTGATCAAAATTATAATTGCACAGATCAAGAAACTCAATGAACCCCAAACAGGATAAACACAAAGAAAACCACCACATCAAGGCATATTATAACCAAACTGCTAAAAACCAGTGATAAACAGAAAATCTTAAAAGCAGCTATACCATGAATAATACACAATTTTTTCAATTTTTTAAATATAAAATTAACCACAAAAATCAATATTTGAGGTAATACATATGTTAATGGCTTGATTTAGCCATTCTGCAATGTATATACATCAAAACATCATTTTGTACACCATAAATACATACGATTTTTGTCAATTAAAAGCAGCCGGGGAGGTGGGAAACATATTACATACAGAGAAATAAAGATAAGATTTACCATAGATTTCTTTCTTTTTTTTTTTGAGACAGAGTCTCACTCTGTTGCTCTGCGTAGAGTCCCATGGCGTCAGCCTACCTCACAGCAACCTTGAACTCCTGGGCTCAAGCAACCCTCCTGCCTCAGCCTCCCAAGTAGCTGGGACTACAGGTACACACAATGACACCCAGCTAATTTTCCTATTTTTAGTAGAAACGAAATCTCGCTCTTGCTCAGGCTGGTCACCATAGAGTTCTTGTCAGAAATAATACAAGCCAGAAAACAATGAAATTACATCTTTATACTGCTGGAGAAAAAAAAACTGTTAACCTTAAATAATGTATCTGCAAATATATCTTTTAAATGAAGGTGAAATAAAGACTTTTTCAGAAAAACAAAAGCTGAGAGAATTTGTCACCAGCAGTCCTGCAGTAGTCCAAGGAATGTTAGCAATTGTTAGGGAACATACAAGATGGAAACCTAGATATACAAAAGAGAATGAAGCACACCAGGCATGGTAAATATACAGGTAAATATAAGATGTTTTTCTTATTTTTAAATTTCTCGGCTGGGTACAGTGACTCATGTCTGTAATTTCAGCACTTTGGGAGGCCAAGGCGGGAGGATTGCTTGAGGCCAGGAGTTCAAGACCAGCCTGAGCAACATAGTGAGACCCTGTCTCTACAAAAATTTTAAAAACTAGCCAGGCATGGTGGCATGCACCTGTAGTCCCAGCTACTAAGGAGGTTGAGGCTGGAGGATCACTTGAGTCCGGACATTCAAATTAGCAGTGAGATATGATAAGGCCACTGCACTCCAGCCTGGGTGACAGACCCTGTTCCAAAACAAAATTATTTAAAAGACTGGTTAAATCAAAAATATCAATAATGTATTGTGGCCTTATTAAAATGTACAAATACATTGTACAACAATAATAGCACACAAGAAAGGAGGATGTAATATTATTTGAAGACAGACTTTGAAGAGTTAAAGACGTCGTAAACTACAGTGTCCAAAGCATAAATAAATAAATAGGCATAGCAAATAAAACAATTTCTTCAATGAACAAAACTGAAGAATAAAGAAGTAATAAAGTAATCCAAAACTAATCCAAAAGAAGGAAAAAAAGCATAAAAGGAACACAGATCAGAAGGGATAACAGAAAACAAATGTCAAGATGGTAGATTTAAACCCAACTGCAGCAATAACTGCATTAAAAGTAAATATCCAAATTCTCCAAGTAAAAACAGAGATTATCAACTGAATACGTGTTGTCTACAAGAATTCCACCTTACATATAAACACAGATGGGCTGGGAGAAAAGGTTGAAAAAAGATACATCATGCAAACATTAATTATAAAACTTAAGAATATGGAATATTGCCAGGGATAAAAAGGAACATTTCATAGAGATAAAGAGTCAATTCATCAAAAAGACATAACAATCTCAAATGCATATACACCTAACAACAGCTTCAAAATACATGAAGAAGAAACTGAGAGAACTAAATGAAGAAATAGAAAAATCCACCAATTGTAGTTTGATATTTCAACACTATCTTTTCACTAATAAGCAAGGAAGCAGAAAATCATTAACCAACTTGACCCAATTGACATTTATAGAACAGTTCACTCAACAATAGCCAAATGCACATTCCTTTCAAGTACACATGTGAAATTCACCAACATAGACTGTGTGTTGGTCATACAGAGTATGTTCTTGCATCACTATAGAATTAAACTAGAAATAATTAATAGAAAGATATCTGGAAAAATTCAAAGATTTGGAAATTAAACAACATACGTCTAGAGAACACATGGGTCAAAAAAATCACAAGGGAAATTAGAAAACATTTGAACTTAATTATTATGAAAATAGAACATCAAAATTTGTAAGATACAACTAAAGCAGCACTTAAGAAAAATTTATAGCTTTAAATGCTGGTATCTGAAAAGGTCCAAAATTAGTGACATAAGCTTCCACCTCAAGAAGCTAGAAAAATGGCCGGGCGCGGTGGCTCACGCCTGTAATCCTAGCACTCTGGGAGGCCGAGACGGGCGGATCGTTCTGAGCTCAGGAGTTCGAGACCAGCCTGAGCAAGAGCGAGACCCCGTCTCTACCAAAAATAGAAAGAAATTAATTGGACAGCTGAAAATATATATAGAAAAAATTAGCCGGGTATGGTGGCGCATGCCTGTAGTCCCAGCTACTCAGGAGGCTGAGACAGTAGGATTGCTCGAGCCCAGGAGTTTGAGGTTGCTGTGAGCTAGGCTGACGCCACGGCACTCGCCCCAGGCAAGAGAGTGAGACTCTGTCTCAAAAAAAAAAAAAAAAAAAAAAGAAGCTAGAAAAATAATAGCAAATAAAACCCAAAGTAAATAGAAGAAAGTAATGACAAAAATAATAACAGATATAAAGCAACTTTAAGCAAAAAGAATAAATTGGGAGGCATCAATTTACCAGACTTCAAGCTATACTACTACCAGGCTACAGTAACCAAAACAGCATGGTATTGGCACAAGAGCAGAGACATAGACCAATGGAACAGGACTGAGAACCCAGATATATAACCATCCTCATATAGCCATCTGATCTTTGACAAAGCAGACAAAAACATACACAAGGGAAAAGAATCCCTATTCAATAAACGGTGATGGGAAAATTGGATAGCCCCATGCAGAAGACTGAAACAGGATTTGCACCTCTCACCTCTCAACAAAAATCAACTCACAATGGATAACAGATTTAAATCTAAGGCATGAAACTATAAGAATTCTAGAAGAGAATGTTGGAAAAACTCTTATAGACATCGGCCTAGGCAAAGAATTTATGAATAAGAACCCAAAAGCAATCACAGCAACAACAAAAATAAATGGGACCTGATCAAATTAAAAAGCTTCTGCACAGCCAAAGAAACTATCACTAGAGCAAATAGACAACCTACAGAATGGGAGAAAATACTTGCATGCTATACATCTGATAAAGGTCTGATAACTAGAATCTATATAGAACTCAGGAAAATCATCAAGAAAAAAATCAAACAACCCCATTAAAAAGTGAGCAAAGGACATGAACAGGAACTTTTCAAAAGAAGATAGTCTAATGGCCAAGAAACATGAGAAAATGCTCAACATCGCTAATCATCAGGGAAACGCAAATCAAAACCACAATGGGATATCACTTAACTCCAGTGAGAATGGCTTTTCCCAAAAAGTCCCAAAACAACAAATGTTGGCATGGATGCGGAGAGATAGGAACACTCATACACTGCTGGTGGGACTGCAAACTAATACAACCTCTGTGGAAAGGAGTGTGGACATACCTCAAAGTACTAAAAGAAGAACTACCATTTAATCCAACAATCCCAATACTAGGTATCTACCCAAAGGAAAAAAAGACATTCTATCAAAAAGACATCTGCACTGTTTATAGCAGCACAATTCACAATTGCAAAGATGTGGAAACAACTCAAGTGCCTGTCAAACCATGAGTGGATTAACAAAATGTGGTATATTTATACCATGGAGTACTACTCAGTCATAAAAAAAAATGATGAATTACCTATTGTATTATCCTGGATGGAGCTGGAGCCCATTCTTCTGAGTGAAGTATCACAAGAATGGAAAAACAAACACTACATGTACTCACCATTAAATTGGTACTAATTGATCAACACTAATGTGCAAATATGGGAAGTAACATTTACAGGGTGTTAGGCAGGTGAGAGAGAGGATGGATAAATCTACACCTAACGATGTGGTATGTGCTTTCTGGGGGATGGGCACACTTGTCGGGTGGTGCAAAGGCAATTTATGTAACCAAAGCATTTGTACTCCTGTAATATTCTGAAATAAAAAATTAAAATTAAAAACAAAACAAAACAAACAGAAAACGCGGAGTTGTTCCTTTTGCCACATTCATGCAAATCTACAAGAAAGATGATATTTGACCAGGCATGGTGGCTCATGCCTGTAATCCTAGCACTCAGGAGGCGGAGGCAGGAAGATCGCTTGAGGTCAGCAATTCGAGACCAGCCTCAGCAAGAGGGAGACCCCGTTTCTACTAAAAATAGAAAGAAATTAGCTGGGCGTGGTGGCACACACCTGCAGTCCCAGCTACTTGGGAGGCTGAGGCAGGAGGATCGCTTGAGCCCAGGAGTTTGAGGTTGCTGTGAGCTAGACTGACGCCACTGCACTCTAGCCCAGGCAGCAGAGCGAGACTCTGTCAGAAGAAAAGAAAGAAAGAAAGAAATGAAAGAAGGAAGGAAGGAAGGAAGGAAGGAAGGAAGGAAGGAAGGAAGGAAAGAAAGAAAGAAAGAAAGAAAGAAAGAAAGAAAGAAAGAAAGAAAGAAAGAGAAAGAAAGAAAGAAAGAGAGAGAAAGAAAGAAGAGAGAGAGAGAGAAAGAAAGAAAGAAAGAAGAAAGGAAGGAAAGAAAAGAAAGAAAGAAAGAGATGGATGATGTCATAGACATCAAGGGAATGGGCGCTGTTCAAAAGGGCATATCCCACAAATGTTACCATGGCGTGACTGGAGGAGTTTACAGCATTCCCCAGCATGCTGTTGGCATTGTTGCAAACAAACAAGTTAAGGGCAAGATTCTTGCCAAAAGAAATTAATGTGTGTATTGAGCATATTAAGCACTTTGAGAGCTGAGATAACTTCCTGAAACACATGAAGGAAAATGATCAGAAAAAGAAGGAAGCCAAAGAGAAAGGTACCTGGGTTCACCTGAAGCGCCCCCTGCTCCACCCAGAGAAGCACACAGTGAGAACCCATGGAAAGGAGCCTGGGCTGCCGGAAGCTGTTCCTGTGAATTCATGGCATAATTGCCATAAAAAAAAAAAAAATCTCTGGACTGTAAAAATGCTTCTCTTCATTGAGTAGAAGTGTGGTATCCCCTTCCCCAAAGAAATATTTAAAGCAAATTTTAATTTTGTCCTAAAAAAAGAAAAGAAAAGAAAGAAAAAAATCAATAAGCTGGTTCTCTGAAGTATCAATACAATTGATAAACATTTAGCTGGACTTATCAGTAAAAGAAGAGAGAAAACAAAGTTTACAAGTATCAGGAATGAAAGAGGATCCATCGCTACAGATCTAGAGACATTAAAAGGATAATATGGGAATATTATGAACCTTATACCAATAAATTGGACAACTTAGATAAAATGGATAAATTTTCTGAAAAACAAGTTGTCAAAAATGACTCAAGAAGAAATAGTAAAGTCTGAAGAACCCTATATTTATTAAACTCATAATTTAAAACTTTCCCATAAAGAAAGCTCCAGACACAGATGTTTTCACTGATAAATTCTATCTAATATTTTAAGGAAGAAATAATACCAATCCTACACACTTCTTTAAGAAAATAACAAGTTAATGGAACACCTCTTTATTTGTTTTATGAAGCCAGCATTACCTCAATACCAAAATGAGACAAAGACATTAAAAGAAATAATAGAGACCAATATCCCTCATGAACATATATGTAAAAATCCTATAAAATATTAGCATATTAAATAGCAATTTTTCAAAAAAGGATAATATGCTATAACCAAGTGGAGAGTATCTCATTAATGCGAAGTTGGTTTACCATTTGTATTAGTCTGCTAGGGCTGCCATAACAAAATACCATATCCTGGATGGCTTAAACAACAGAAATTTATTTTCTCACAATTCTGAAGGCTAGAAGTCAAGACCAACGTACCATCAGAATTGGTTTCTGGTGTGACCTCTCTTCCTAGGTTGTAGATGGCCACCTTCTTGCTGTGCCATCTACATTACATGGCCTCTTCTCTGTGTGCACAGAGAAGAAGTCTTCTTATAAGGACACCAGTCCTGTCGAATTAGGGTCCCACCCTTGTGATCTCATTTGACCCTAATTATCTCCTTAAATGCCATATCTCCAAATACAGGCACATTGGGGGTTAGGGCTTCAACATATCAATTTTAGGAGGACACAATTTAGTCCATAACGCCATTCAAAAATAAATCAGGCTGGGTGTGGTGGCTCACACCTGTAATCCTAACACTCTGGGAGGCCGAGGCAGGCGGATTGTTTGAGCTCAGGAGTTCGAGACCAGCCTGGGCAAGAGTGAGACCCCGTCTCTACTAAAACAATAGAAAGAAATTAGCTAGACAACTGAAAAAGAGAAAAAAAAACCATATATATATATATATATATATATATATAAAATTAGCCGGGCATGGTGGCGCATGCCTGTAGTCCCAGCTACTCAGGAGGCTGAGGCAGTAGGATTGCTTGATCCCAGGAGTTTGAGGTTGCTGTGAGCTAGGCTGATGCCACGGCACTCTAGCCCGGGCAACAGAGTGAGACTCTGTCTCAAAAAAAAAAAAAAATCAATATAATTCACAATATTAAAATAATAAGAAAGAAAAACCAATCTCAATACATACAGAAAAGCATTTGAAAAATTCAATAGCCACTCATGATTAAAAAAGAAAAACAAACCTTCTCAGCAAACTAGGAACAGAAGGAAATTCCCACCTGATAAAGGTATCTATGAAAAACCTATAGCTAACATCGGTTAATGGTGAGACATAGTGCTTTCCACCTAAGATCAATAACAAGGGTAAGGATGTCCATCTTCATCAATACAATAGGGAAGGAAAAAAAAGCAACATTTGGCTGGCCAAGGTGGCTCACACCTGTAGTTCCAGGTACTTGGGAGGCTGAAGCAGGAGGATTGCTTGAGCCTAGGAGTTTAAGGTTACAGTGAGCTATGATTGTGCCACTGCCCTCCAGCCTGTGCAACAGAGCGAGACCCTGTCTCTTAAGGAAAAAAAAAAAAAAAAAGGCAACAGCAACACGATCACATTCACAGAAAATCCTAAGAACTCTATTTTAAAAATCTACTAGAACTGACAAATGAGTTTGATGAGGTCATAGAATACAAGCTCAACAAGAAAAAGTCACATTACTATATACTAGCACCAAAAAATTTTAAGTTCAAAATTTAAAAACATATTATATATATACATAAAATGTTTATGGATGTGGTTGAGGGTCCTTAAGACCACCCCCAATCTTGACGATTCACTAGGAGGACTCACAGAACTTGGCATACAGTCCTCATGCTCACAGCTCTGATTTATTACAGAGAAAGGATATAAAGCAAAATTAGCAAAGGGAAGAGTCATAGTGCAAAGTTGAAGGAAACCAGATGCAAACTTCCAAAACCCTTTGTTAGGTAGGAATGAAGGTATACGGGTGGCAGGGCAGGTGGTTAGACATGCAGGTAACAGGGCAGGCAATAAGAGTATATGGTCAAGGGACAAGGGTTGGGACCAATGAAAACAGAGAAAAGAAACCACAACAGCAAGGACTTGAGGCTGGGTAGGAGCCTATGGCCAAAGGTAACCTTTCCCTCATTAACATATTAACAAGGTAAAAATCATACCCCCAGCACTGTGACAGTTCCAGAGCCAGCCATACAAGGACAGAAAGTGGGAGGGCACCATTCTAGGAATTCCCCACCCCTTTCTCAGAGAAATCATGAATAGTCCACCCCCAGTTTAGCATAAAAATTAGGGAACCAACATAAAATGGGAAATCTTGTTAAACTCAGTCTTCTCCACTCACAGAGACAGACCTGTTCCTCTTTCCAGAACGTAGTCTCGCTTTACTTTCACTTTGTAAGCTTCCTGTTTCCTGCAGTGAAGGTGCTTATGTGAGTTTCTTGTGTCTGTCATCATTCTGTCACACTGGCCTGGTGTGTGATTCTTCCAAGCCAGGAGCCAAAGAATTAGGACAGCTCTCCGAAAAACCAACCCTGACAGTCTTCTCCCAGTAGAGTCACATAACACGCACTTAATTTCTCGAGCAATGAGTTGTGACAACCTATGTGAAATGTTGTCTATCAAGGTAGCTTATTAGAGATCCAGTGCCCAGGGTTTTTATTGGAGAGCTGATCACGTAGCCATCCTCTGCCCAGCATGTACCAAAATTCCAGACTTTCAGAAGGAAATCAGAAGCTTAGCATAAACTATGTTGTTTTAACAAACTATTTAGACACAGTGAACCACTCTTTTCAGTTCTGGGAATGGTGGTAATTCTCCTGAAATCCCCAGAAATTCTTAAGTTCCCAGATGACAGCCAAGGGCCAAACTTGCAAGCAGACATTTCTAAGGATAGCAGTCTCGGGCCTGCTATGTTAACTCTTTTATGCACAATGACAAATTTAACAACACATATGGAATGCCTACGTACTGAAAACTATAAAACACTGCTAAGAGATATTTTAAAAGACCTAAATAGAGATACACCATGTTTATGGATCAGAAGATGCATTGATAAGAAGTCAATTCTCTCCAGTTATCTAGATATTCTACATAATCCCAGTCAAAATTCCAGTGGGCAAATTGACAAACACCCTAAAATTTATATGGAAATGCAAAAGTCTTAAAAAAGCCAAAACAATTTTGAAAACGAAGATCAAATTTGGAGCATCTATACTAGCTGATTTCATGATTTACTATAAAACTACAATAATCAAGACAGTGCCATGCCTATCACTTCTTCAAAATTGGCATAGTCATTAGAACCACTGCTGGATCTTATTACTTAATGTGTGAATAAAGAAGGACATTACTACTACAGCCAAAATATGTTCAATATTTTAATAAATGTTAAATATATTAATAAAAAATAGTCAATACTGTGCATAAGGCGGGACATAGAGATCAGTGGAACAGAATAGAGAATCCAGAAATAGACCTATGCATATTTCTTTACACAAATGGAGGTGGAAAAATAGGATATCCATATTTGTTTTAAAAAGAACCTCAGCCCTTATCTCACATTATATACAAAAATTAACTTGAAATATAATGTAAATCTAATGTACTCTAAATGTAAAATTGTGAATTATAAAAACTTCTAGATGAAAACTTAAGGGAGTATCTTCATGACCCTAGAGTAGTCAGATTTCTTAGGTAGGACACAAAAGGCATGGACCATTAAAAAAATCTTTGATAAACTGAACTTGATCAAAATTAAAATCTTCTGCTCTTCAAAAGACACAGTTAAGGAAATGAAAAGGTAAACCATAACTGGGAGAAAATGTTTGTAATACATATATTTAATAAATGATTTGTGCCCAGACTGTATAAGTATTTTTACTTCACAATTAGAAGATATTCAACCTAATTTTTTAAAATGGGCAAAAGTTTAAAAAGGAATTTCACAGAAGATATACAAATGGCCAATAGCACATGCAAATATTTTCAATGCCATTAGTCATCAGGGAAATGCAAATTAAAACTGCTATGAGATGCTAGTATATTCACTAGAATAGCTTAAGACTTACAATACCAAATACTGGCAAAGCTGTAGAGCAGCTGGAACTCTCATTTACTGCTGGTGGAAATGTAAAATGGTACAACCACTTTGGAAAACAATTTGGCAGTTTCTTATAACATTAAACATATATTTACCATATGATCTAGCAATTCCACTCCTAGATCTTTATTCAAAGACTTATACATAAATGTTCATAGCAGTTTTATTCATAATAGCCAAAAATGGAAATAACTAACATATCGATCAACAGGTAGATGGATAAACAAATTGTGGTATAGTCATATAATGGAATACTACTTAGTCATAAAAAGGAACTAATTAATAATACACATAACCACATGGATGAATTTCAAAAACACTATGCTGAACAAAAGAGCCAGACACAGAAGAGGATATACTGTATGACTAAAACTCTAGAAAAGACTGATCTATTAAGGTAGGGGTAGGGGGTGGGAACTGACTAGGAAAAGGCCCAAGGGAACTTTCTAGGGTAATAGAAATATTCTGTACCTTGCTGTAATGGTGGTTACATGGTATACACACTTGTCAAAATTCATCAAATTGTTCACTTAAAATGAGTGCATTTTTTTTGCACAGTTATACCTCAATAAAGTTGATTTTTTAAAAATGGATGTGGGCAAAGGGTAAACAAAACTCTTTTCTGCTTGAGAATCTGACTTTTGGTTAACTCTCTAGCTATGTTCCCCCGGTAACCAGATAAAGGTAGAATGTCAAGTATGTGACTAGGCAACACAGCTTACGGTAAAAATTACCCCTATTGGTAAGCTGCATGTGGACAGGGAGGAACTATAGATGAACTGTGAATGCTTGATGGGAAGCCGTAACTCTGGGCTTCCTGGAGGACAGTGACTCTTGAAATGGGGCATGTCTCTCATGAAGACCCTGAAAGCTACACCTATGGAACTGTCGTAAGACACAATAGCTCCTGTGAAGCATAAGGTTTGGAAGCCAAGATGACTCCTGCCCCACCTGATATGGATCTCATCTCCTTGCATGTGAGCTGTCACCTAGAGTTCCAAAGATGTAGCCTTGATGGCTATATAAACCACTCTATGGATTCCTGCAGAAAAAGAAGGTATAACTCTGTGGCTGGCCAACTGTATTTCCTGGCCTACACCATTCTGAGCAGATGGGTGCCAAGGGTGGCCTGTGGTTGTCTTATGGGTGGGGCTGAATGTTCAGCAGACTAAGAGGGTGGACACTGCAATGGGTATTTCACAGAAGAGTAAGTGCAAATGGCCATGAAACATGTGACAGTATGTTCAACCTCATAAATCAGCAAGGGGATGCAAGTCTAGTCCTAATGCAGTGCAGGGCACAGAGTTAGCACTCAATAAATATTTGTTGAATGACTGAATGAAATCAAAACCACAATGAGATACTACTTGATAGGCAGAAATTAAGAAGTCTGACACTATGAAGTATTGGAAAAGATACAGAGCTATAGAATCACTTTGCACGTCACTGATAAGCAGGTAAATTAGCAAATCAATTTGGCATTACTGGCCGGGCGCAGTGGCTCACGCCTGTAATCCTAGCACTCTGGGAGGCTGAGGCGGGAGGATCACTTGAGGCCAGGAGTTCGAGACCAGCCTGAGCAAGAGCAAAACCCTGTCTCAAAAAAAAAAAAAAATCGGCATTATCTTGTAAAGTTGAAAATTCACATTCCTACAACCCTGAGTTCCATGTGTAGGTATGCCCAAGACAGGCTTTTGTACTCGTATACCTGGAATATATATAGGAATGTTCACAGTGTCATTGTTCATATTAGCAAAACATATAAACAACCCAAATGTCCAAAGGCAAGATTATGGATGTATAAATTGTGGAACATGCACAGAGTGTCCAGCAATCAAAAGGAAAGAATGATAGCCGTATGGAAGAATATTATAATGATCTTGCTTTCTGACCACAAGATAATAAAATTAGAAATTAACAATAAGATAATAAAAGAATACATTTGGAAACTAAAATACTCTTTCTTGGCTAAGCATCGAAGATGTAGTGTTTCTCAACAGGGACGCTCCTGCATTTGGGCAGAACAAATGTTGTGCTGGACTATCCTGCACAGTGCAAGGGGCTTAGCATTTTTGGCACTGACACCCCACAGTCCTTGCGACAGCCCAAAGAGCCCACACACCTTTCCAAATGTACAGCCCCTAGGTAAGAACCAGTGCCCCACCCTCACCACCCATGATAAAATCCAAACTCTTACACGGCCTCAAACCCTGTGTGATACGCCTCTGCTGATGTCCCCAGCCTTGCCTCTCCCTTGTCCTCACACTGCACACTTCCGCCACACCAACCTCCCTTGATTCTGGATCTTCAAGTGTTTACCCGCCCTGACCTCACCTGACATTCCTTTAACCTGGCCATCTCCCTCTTAAGACTTAGATCTTCAGAAGTTATTCCTCTGAGACATCCCCTTGACCTCCCAGCCAGGGCTAGGTGACCTTTGCCTCAGCTTCCCCAGAAGAGCCCTTGCTCACTCCTTGGTCACTGCTTATTTACTTATCTGTGTGTGCCACTTCATTAATTCTCTGTAATGTGCCCAAGAACGCTACCTCAGTGCCCAGTATGCTGTATGGCACAAAATTGGTGCTCAGTAAATCCGATCTTTGTTGAATTGTCTCAAAGAGTCCCTGAGTCTAACATGGAATTAAGGGTAGGAAGGACAGAGAACCCCCAAGAGGTAGGTGAAACCCAAAGAAAAAGAATTACCCCTCCCATAGGTAACTCACTTCCTGATACCAGTCTTTCCAGATCTGACTTTTAACTTGTGTGAAAGAAGATGGTGGTTTTCTTTCTGCACCCTTTCCATTCCCAACACTACTATCCTAGTTGAGGGTCACATTGCTCTGGCCATTTTGATCTAGGAGACAGTAAGCTAAGGGCAGAATATCTTATTTTGTATCTACAGCCCCTGACACAAAATAAACAGTCACAGAACTGAGAACTGAGCCTGAGAGGAGACTCGGGAGCTTCAAGAGTACTCCAGTTGCCCTTGGGCACACCTTCTCCCACCTGCCATATTGCCATGTGGGTGGGTGAGATACCGCCCTACATGACAAAATACCAATCTGATTTCCTCCTGAATTGGCCATTTCTTGCAATTTTGGCATTCTTGTCTATTTCCAAGTGTCTGTCATCTATCTGCTCCCCTCTGCCCTCCCATGTACTCCTTGGAAGATCCCACTCACCCAGTCTCCCTTGTTCTTTTTCTTCATTCTCCCAGACTTCAGTGCTGACCTCAGCGGTTTTATGGCCTCACCTTTCCTCCCCAGCTCTTCCGACTCCCTGCCCTGACATAGGCACTGTCCTGCATGGATTTCAGCCTTTTTCCACCTGGGCGAGCTCACCTCCTTATCTCCAGGCTCCCAAAGCAAGGCCGAGTTGATGCACCCTTCAGCCCATCTTCTCTGGGAATGGACTGGACCAGGCTTCCATGTGAGGGTCTCGGGGTCTGGGGCACTCCCTTTCCCACAACTGGGTGAAGGCTCAGCCAGGTTCTTCTCATCTCTGCTCCTCCAGCCCCTCAGGTGCAAATTCCCAGGCGCCTCTCCGGCCTCCATGGCCTCCACATAACTGCTGAGGGACCGGCTCTCTCCACCCTCCCCCTCTCCCTTCCTTTCCACTTCCTAGACTTTCCCTCAGGCAGAGTCTGTCCTTCCCTCCCCAAGGTGGACAGGGCCTGCTCCATGTCACATGTCCCACGGCCTTCACACCCCTACCAGCCTTTTCCATCTTCTGCTGGGGCAGACCAAGGCCGGGAGGACAGTCACAGGGCAGGGTGGTCCAGTGTGCTTGGCATGTCCCCACTATCCCAAATTCACAGCACCCCCTCTCTTTACCCTTGCTCTCACAGAGTCAATCAGTAGCTGAAACTTATAGAGCAGTTCCTGTGTCTTACATACCTCGTGTCATGCAGACTTCCAACCCAGCCTGCTCTGTGTGCATTCTGTGTACAGGCCCCATGTGCACTGCCCAGCCTCCCCCTCTGACTGCTCCTCCTGGCCTCTTCCCCAGCTCATGCTGTCCTGCCCCACCGTAATCTGGCAGTTCTTCCACACAGCATACTGGTTCCTGCCTCGGGACTTTTGCTGTCCCCCCTCAGCCCCAGCTCTCAGCCAGAAGTCCCCTCAGAGACCTTGCCCTGCTCAGCTGGCCCCTCTGTCCCATCACACTGCTCTACTGTCTTCACAGCCCTCGCACTTGGAGTAGCTTCACTGTCTTGTCCATACTGCATGCCCAGGGATGTGAACACTTCTATACACAGCAGGGACATGTCCAGTTGTGTGCTGTCAAACAGAGGAACTAATGGGGGAGACAGGATTATGAGCACCATTTCAAAGATGAGGAGTCTGCGGTTCAGGGAAGTTAAGTAACTACAGAGAGTCATGAGGCAGGTTGAGACAGAGTCCAACCAGCACCATAAAAACCAAAAGACTTATGAGGAAAATGGGGCTAGAGGCACAACACTCAAAAACTTCATCAGTAACACATCTAAAAAGGGATAGTCAGCCAGGTGCGGTGGCTCACTCCTGTAATCCCAGCACTTTGGGAGGGTGAGGAGGGAGGATCGCTTGAGGTCAGGAATTCAAGATCAGCGTGGGCAACATACTGAGACCCCTGTCTCTACAAAATATCAAACAATTAAAATAAATAAATAAATAAATAAGGATAGTCAATAGCTTGAAAGTGAGCAACCCAAGTGTCTATCAACAGATGAATGGATAAGCAAAATGTGGTATAAACATACGATGGAATGTTATTCAGCCTGAAAAAGCAGAGAAATTCTGACACACGCTCCAACATGGATGAACCTGGAGGACACTATGCTGAGTGAGATAAGCCAGTCACAAAAGGACAACTATATGATTCCACTTATATGAAGTACATAAAGTGGTGAAATTCAGAGAGACGAAAGTAGAATGGTGGTTTCCAGGACTGGGGGAGGAGGGAATGGGGAGTTTGCGTTTAATGGGGACAGAGTTTTAGTTTTAGAAGATGAAAAGAGTTGAAATGGATGGTGATGATGTTTGCACAACATTAAGAATGTATTTAATACTGAACTGTATACTTAAAAATAGTTACTATGGTAAATTTTATGTGTATTTTACTATAATTTTTTAAATAATAAAATGTTTTAAAGTGATAGGAACCTAACAAAAATGATAGCACAGTTTTGCATATGTTAAATAATTAAGAAATACATAAATATTACAATAAACATAGCATTTGCCATGAAAAAGACCTGAAGTTTGCTTGTGGAAGTGGGTGTGGGAAGGATTATGACTTGTGGATTATTGTGGAGTGGGTTATCTGAAATCCGGTGAAGAGATGTAATACCAGGTATTGGCAGGTGTGACTCACAGGACACACAATGACATTCGACAAACTGAGGCAACTGGTAGACCTCTGAGGGGTGTGTATTTGGTGTACTCCTCTGTGGCTGTGATCCATTCAGCTAAGCGCTGTTTTTGCTTTCTATTTTCACATAATGTTTCTCATGGATAAAATCACACACAAACAAACATGAAATGTGCTTTATGCTCAAACTATTCCCATTTATAACACAACAAACTAAGAGTCCCGACTATACCACATGAGGGTACTTCTACTCATCTATAGCATAAAACTACAGCACAATAGGCCCAAGGACCCAGACAAGCTGAAGAGAGGTTCTGGGGTCAGAAGTCTTCCCTCTGAGGACAATGGCCTGAAGGTTAGACTTTCCTAGACCCTGTGCGGAGAACTGCCTGGGAGGGAGGATCATCCACAGGGAGTGGAGGCAAAACTGCTCAGGGCAGGGTCTGAGCATTGATTGGCCTAAGCAGGTGTCCATCATCACCACCCAGCAAAGATCTGGAAAAGTCCTATACTTATATCTAGGAAGATCCTGTGTCAGAAACCTGATTTCCTTGGGTTTGAGAAATTCTTTACTTTTGATCTGGCCAAAGAAGGAAGAAAAGCAGGGACACATTCCTAGGACCAGGCAGAAAAGGCTGGCCAAAAATGTCAAGGGAAGAAGTGAGGCTTCCCCAGGGGAAAAGCCTACCACTGAGCTCTGTCTGGAACCCAGCAAGGCATGAACAAGTTGGAAAAGCCAACCCCAGGTCCAGAACTCAGACCCCAACCCAAGGGCTAACTAGCACAGGTGTGGGAGCCCGGGCAGCCTCTGGGCCAAGGGCAAGGAGGCCTGACTGGCTTCAGGGAGGGCTGGCAGATGCCCTACAGGGTGGGCTCTAATCCTATGCCAATTCTGACATATGAGATTTGGCTTGGTGGTCTTATCAGAATAACCTAGTAAGATCTGTCAGTCATTAGACCATTCCACTCTTGCACACCATTGCTGTAGTACTTCCTCCTGCAGCCCTGGGGCTCAGGCAGGTGAAGAACCTGTCTTAGAAGTCCGGAATCACAAGCAGGTATTCACTGGCCTCAGCACTTACCAGACGTCATCTGCCCCTTAAGACAAACTGAGTGCAGGTGTTATCCCCACTTCACAAAGGAGGCAACCCAGTTCGCAATGACCTTAACTTCCCACCCCACACAGACAATGGAAGGCTGGATTCAAGTGCTGCTCCACAGACAAGGGCCTAAAATCAGGCCCCTCTGTCACCAGCCACTTCCCTCTGTGTTCATGGAGATTCCTGATGAAAACTTTTGCAGAGTCTGTTCCGATTCAGCTGAGCTGAGGACTGGGGAGAGGGCCAACTCACTTGTCCACTCAGGAACAGGCTATATCTAAGAGACAGGACCTCCCAGGTCTGCTCTTGGCAGTGGGGGCCAGCAAGAGTGTGACACAGGCACCAGGTCAGGCCCAGCGTCCCAGAACAGGGTCAAGGCACAAACTGGGAGCAAGACAGGCTTATGCGATGCATGAGGTGAGCACAGCACCCAGTTCAAAAGAGACTGGGAGATGAGTAAGTAGAGCGTCTGTGCCTGGGCCAACATCCATAAAGGCAGAAAGTCCAAGGCGAGCTGTTGGAGGTTGGGTTGGAGATACAGGAGAGTTGGGGTTCAGCAGAGAGGCCTGGCCTTCACTGTGAAGCCAAAGAGCAAGAGAAGTGGGTAGGGCCAGGCAGGGTGCACATGTTTGCTCCACAAGGACTTACCAAGAACCTTCGGAAGTGCTGACAGTGGACCTCAGGGACCTGACAGAAGCTACTATCCTTTATCCCTGGGGCCCACCAATCATATAATCATGTGAACTGTTCCTTTAAAACAGGGATGGTTCTTTCAATAAGACCATTTCATTCCTCTACTATAAACCCTCCCAGCCTTTCCATCTCACTGGGTGTGAAATCTAAAGCCCTTATCTCAGCTGCAGACCCCATTCTGGGCTTCTCTGATTCAGTAGTCCCCTCTCCCCACATGGCTCATTCCCCTCCATCTCATGGTCCTCCTTGATAGTCTCTGAAAACACACCAAGCCTGCTCACGCACCCCGGGGCCTTTGCACTGGCTGTCCCCTCTATAGGGAAGGCTTTGCCTTTTCTTGTTCTCTAGTTTCTTTCAGGTCTTCTCCCAAGCAGCCCCTTGTCAGGGAGGCCTCCCAACCACTCTGCACCAGGCAGCACTCTGCCCTCTTGCCCTCCCCTCCGCTGGTTCACCCTCCTCACAAGGCGCACACCCCCACATCATCATCCTTTTATATGTCAACTGCCCATTGTCCTCCAGAATGTCAGCCTCAGGGCCACAGGGCCTTTGTTGTGCTCCCTGCACTGGTAAGAGATGGTGGTCAATGCCTGCTGTGGAGCAAAGAACCAAATGCACAGTCCTCACAATGGCCATGAGATGGCATCACCACCCCATGCTCCAGAGAAGGAAACTGAGGCATGGAGAGGCTCACACAGTCCCTGGTCAACTGACCATAACTAGCAGAGTGGGGACCCTCACTCAAGCCTGTCAGATCCTCTGTGCCCGCCTGTCTCTCCACCCAGACTTAGTGAACACCCTCTGGGCAGGGAATGGGGCTAAGGGAGCCTGGTGCTCCCCATCCCCCTGTCAGCTTCTAGCCTGGCTATGCTGGCAGCTCCTGGCAATATAAACAGAGCCAGGGAGAGAGCAGGGACTCCTACATGTCTGGCTGTTCCTTGCTGTTTCCTCCAGGACCCACAGCATGCCTGGTGCCTGGCAGCTTTTCAAGATCCATGGGTGGATGAGAAAATGCATTTAGCTGTACTCTGCTAGGCAATGCTGTCACTGCTTTACATGCACTGCCTGGTCTGGTACTCACAGCAGCAGCAGGAGAAAGAAGCATTACTGTCCCCACTTGACAGATGAAGAGACAGAGACACAGAAAGTAGAGTCAGGGCCTGCCCCAAGCCCACGGTGAGGAAGCTGGGAAGTGGGACTTCTATCTCTGCTGTGCTACTGCTGAAGGGAGAGCGACCAGTCTAATGAGGACTGATGGAGACCGGGGGACCTGAGGGCTGGCATGCTAGCTGAGCCCTGAAGGAGGAGTAGGGGTTAACTGAAGGTCAGGGCTGAGGGCAGCACAGGTCTGAGGTTGCAGCTTTAGAGTCTGCAAGGAACTGAATATTTGTGTCCCCACCCTAAATTTGTATATTGAAATCCTAACCCCCAATATGATGGTATGAGGAGGTGATTAGGTCATGAGGGTGGAGCCCTTATAAAAAGAAGCCAGAAAACTCACTTCCTCTCTGTCTTTTTACACTCTACCACGTGAAGACACAACAAGAACGCAGACATTGGCGCTCCAAGAAACGGATCCTCACCCAGACACCAGAACTGCCAGCCCCTTGACCTTGGACTTCCCAGCCTCTGGAACTGTGAAAAATAAATGTTTGTTGTTTAAGCTGCCCCATCTATGATAATTTGTTTAACAGCCCAAACTGCCTAAGACAGAGTCTGAGGGTCTGGAACCCCAACCACACGCCTCCGGCAGGCGCTGGTGTCAGCTTGCTCTTTTCTCTTAGAGCCAACTTCTCTACCCTTCATGGTTTTCAACTCCTAGCCTGAGTGCTGGTCTCCCCAGCTCTCCCTTTCCTTGCTGCCTTCCAAACAACGCTTTGTAAAAAGTAGAAAAGAACCAACAACACAGAAGCCTGACAAAGCCCTCCTTGTCTCTGCCCCTGGCCTTTAGTCCCTGAGCCCTTCCTGAGGGGTAACTTGATGACCCCTGGGGTTGGTGACTAAGGTCATACCTCCAGAAGTCTCTGCTTCTAGCCAAGACATCAGGAGCCTTTGTTCTGAGGCCCCTCTTCCCATCTCCTAGCTGGCAGGGCCCTGGGTAAACAAGCAGATGTCCCTGCTCTTCTGGGGGTCATCTGCCTTCTCAAGGCCCTGGAGACAAGGGGCCTTGACTCATCCAGGGGACAATGGGCTCTCTCAGAAACTCAGGGGCATGTCCTCAGACACTCAGAAGACCACTTAGCACCTTGCCTGTTTCAACTGCTAGTCAGCACAACATTTTCTCTAGCTTCATGATAGGATTCTTTTAGAAAAGAAAAAAAAGGTTAAATTAAAAGTGCATTCAGGCCAGGCGCGCTGGCGCACGCCTGTAATCCTAGCACTCTGGGAGGCCAAGACGGGAGGATTGCTTGAGCTCAGGAGTTCAAGACCAGCCTAAGCAAGAGTGAGACCCCGTCTGTACTAAAAATACAAAGAAATTAGCCAAACAGCTAAAAATAGAAAAAATTAGCCGGGCATGGTAGCGTGTGCCTGTGGTCCCAGCTACCTGGGAGGCTGAGGCAGGAGGATTGCTTGAGCCCAAGAGTTTGAGGTTGCTGTGAGCTAGGCTGATACCACAGAACTCTAGCCCAGGCAACAGAGTGAGACTCTATCTCAAAAAAAAAAAAGTGCATTCATACATTTACTGAGCACCTACTATGTGCCAGGGCCTGTGCTGGGCTCTATGATATGGAGGAGAATACGCTGTGGCCCTTGTCCTCTCCCGGGATATCACTCTGAGTCTTCCCTCTGGGCAGAGCCTACACCTGACAGGGTATCAGAAAGATACCCCCCTCCCCCTGGCAGCTCGCAGAGAGAGACTGCAACAAGAGGTGAGGCTAGAGGCAAGAAGAGCAGATCAGAGGCTAGGCTGCCTGCATCAAGCCCTGACCTTGGCAGCTGGGAAATTGCTGAAAGACCCAGGGGCCTGGGCTGGGGAGGGGAGCCTAGGCACATGACATGACTGTGCCTCAGTGCTCTCATCTGTTGGATGGGGTACTATCCACCTCAGGGTGTTGTTAGGACTATCACAACAGTGCCTGGTCTGCAATAAGCACGCAGTAAGTGTCAGCCATGGCCCTTTCATTGTCTGAAGTACACGAGAGGGGTAGAGAAGAGTTGCCACTGACATCCAGGAAGGCGCTGGCAGTCAAAGGCCAACTAAATCTGTTGGAGCAATGACTGGACAAATCCGCCCAGGAACTCCCTGTCAGCAACAGGACTAACCACATGCTGGCAGACCCAGAGGTCAAAAACAACCACAGCAGGCAGGATTGAAATGATCACATGGCCAGTACCACCAGGATGTGTGCTGGCCACGTGCAGTATGTGGCTCCTTGCCAGTAGGTGCCTCTCAGCACATCCAGCATGGGGGCGGTGTGTTACAGCCTGTCCGTGTGGGTAAGAATGGAGGTAAAAGGAGGGAGAGGAGTACAGACAGAAGGCTCCAGAGTAAAGGCCCCTGTTCTTCAGCAACTTTATGCCTTGAAAAGATGGCTCTGGAAGGAAGCTTGTTAAACCTGCAGAGAATCCAAAGCCAAGAGGGGAGCAAAGATCCCCGGAGGCCTTGCCAACCTGGAATGCTGAGCTGAATCTAATGAGGCAAATGTGAATGGGGACAAACTGCACAAAAGCCAGTGATCCAAACCCAAGGAGGAGATCTGATGCAGCATAAGCAAGTGGAACAACACAGAGGGTTGTTTACAGCGAGTTCCTAACAAGCCCATGAAGAATGCAAACTCTGAGAGGATGCCAGGAGGTTCCCGTCAGTCCTGTGGGTCTGACCTCCCTGCAGTCAGGAACTGTGGTCCGTGAAGTGATGCTGTCCAGGAGCTCAAGCGAGCAGGACTGAAGACAGGGTAGTGAGGCCCAGTGTCTCTCACTTCCCAGACTCTTACCCCAAACACATGATCCGAATTGATGTGGAGAAATTTTTGGACGAATCTCATTCTCCAAACTTGTGATACTCTACATCCCAAACTGAAACCCAGTAGATTTGGATACCAAAGGATATTCTGTATATACAAGATAAAAATAATGATAAGAAAATTGGAATGAAGTGGAAATAAGAGTAGAAAGAGCAGATGCAGCCTGGCAGAGGTAAGTACAAGGAAAGGAGCAGGAGGCTGCTGCTGAACGTTCTGGGGCAGCCTTTGGGTATTTTGAGGACCTCTACTGCACACTGCAACTCTAAGAGAGGCTGGAGGCAGCAGAGGTACAGTGGCCGGGCAGAGAGGACCACAGTCTTCCCTGGCTGCAGGCTGCAAGAGGAGGAATGAAACAGGGCAGGAAGAATCTGCCAGCAGTCCTGCCCATACTCCCCCTCCACATGGCCCAAGGGCTGTGTGTGCCTCATCTCCACTTTGCCTTCCTGCTCACTTCTCAGGCTTGTGAATCTGGAATTGGCCAAATCACTCCACCCAAACAGCCCTTGATATGTCCCTAATGACTTCCGAGTCCCTAAAGCTGATGCACACTTTTCAGTCTTTGTCTTATCTGACCCCTCAGCAGCATTAGATACCATTGCTGCTTCTCGTAGCCTTGAAGTATCCTTTGCCTGTGGCTTCCCCAGCCCAGCCTTCCCAGGTCTTCCACCCGCCCCTATTGGTACTTCTGCTCTATGTTCTTTGCAGACCTGTTCTGGCTCTTCCAGGCACAATGGGCCTAAGGCCTACTCTCTTTTATTCACTACTGATTCCTGGGTGACCTCATCCATTCGTATGACTTCAATTGCCATCTAGAAGCTGACGACCGCAAAGTATATCTTTCCAGTCCACACAGCAAGTTCTCCTCTGGGACCTGGGGCAGTAACTTCCTGCCTCCTTGACATCCTAATCTCAGCGGCACATCCAAACCTGACTCAGGATCTTTTATTGTAAACTGGGTCTTCCCTATTAGGTTGGTATAATCAACTGCTCCACCACCCACACCAGAAATGGCAAGGCCATCCCTGCTCTTGCTCTTGCCTTCATCCCCACTTACAAGCCATCCCCAAGACCAGTCCGCCTGGTATCATTAAACATTTCTCAGCTCTGCCCACTCTCTCCAGGGCACGACCTGCAAACCAGCCACCCTCATCACTTGTTTGGTTGACTGCGGTTGCCTCCTCACTATGCACCACTCGGCAGCTCTTTCCCCTTCGATCTGTTCCCACGCTCTCTTCCTTAAAGCCCTTTGAGGGCTTCCCAAGGCCTTGGGATGAAGATCAACATCAGTCCCATAGCCATAAGCTCTGTCCTGTCCTGGGCTCTCCATTCTTCCCCAGCACATATGTCCACTCCCCTCATTCTCTGTTCTACCACTCTTTCCCTTCCTTTAGGGAGCACAGTCCCTAATGACTTCCAAGCTCTTCCCACGCCTGATACTCCTCCCTTCGATCAGCACTTCCTCAGGGAAAGCTGCCCTGACTGACTGGATCCGCCCTCTCCCAGCACCAGTGACTTCCCCAGGCAGCGCTCATCACAGGGGATCGTTCAATGCATGACTGCTCCCCACTAGACCGTAAGGCTGATAAGGCAGGGACAATGCCTATTATGACTAGCACTGAATCCCCGATTCCTAACACAATGCCTGCCACACAATTGGTGCTCAAAATATTTTTTTTGGAGAAAAGAACATTGGTACAAAGGGAAATAAAGATGGTGTATCAGTCAGAGTTCTTTTATATTAAGAGGTTTACTTTAAGGAATTGGTTCATACAATTGTGGGGGCCGACAAGTACGAAATGTGTAGGGCAGGCTGGAAACTCAGGCAGGATTTCTATGTTACAGTCTTGAGGCAGAATTCCTTCTTCCCCAGAAAACCTCAGGTCTTTTTGCTCTTAAGTTCTTCCACTGAATGGATGAGGCCCACACGCAATTGAAGGTAACCTACTTAAAGTCAACATTTTGTAGATGGTAGTCACGTCTACAAAATCCCTTCACAACAACATCTAGACCATATTTTTTTTTTTTTTTTTTTTGAGACAGAGTCTCACTCTTTTGCCCAGGCTAGAGTGCCGTGGCGTCAGCCTAGCTCACAGCAACCTCAAACTCCTGGGCTCAAGCGGTCCTTCTGCCTCAGCCTCCCAAGTAGCTCGGACTACAGGCATGCACCACCATGCCCGGCTAATTTTTTCTATATATTTTTAGTTGTCTGATTGATTTCTTTCTATTTTTAGTAGAGGCAGGGTCTCGCTCTTGCTCAGGCCGGTCTTGAAATCCTGAGCTCAAGCAATCCTCCTGCCTCAGCCTCCCAGAGTGCTAGGATTACAGGCGTGAGCCACCGCGCCCAGCCTAGACTATATTTTGATCAAACACCTGGACATCATAACCTAGTGAAACTGACACATAAAATGTAACCATCACAGACAGCATCAACCCAAGGGGAGGTTAACAGTGGGACAATACCATGATAAGCTTATTAGAGAGGTGACTGAAGAAACCTCAGCCCTGGTCCCCGGGGGCTGTGGTCCATGGGGCCAGAGTGACTCAGCCGGAATTATAGTCTGGGGCGTCAGAGGAGGGGTGGGGGCAGGCCCCCTATTGTGAGGTCCCGGTAGAATGCTCAACTCACCCTGATTGCAGCTGATCTTCTGCCCCTTCCTCATCCCCACCCTCTACCAGGAGTCTGCCCTCTGTCCTGTACCTGGACTTCACCATCCTCTCCCTGCCCTGTGAAGAGGTTTGAGAGCAGATGCCCACAGAGCCAGTGAAGGTCATGAGGAAAAGCCCTCTCTCAATATCCAAGGTCAGGTCCACGGAGTTCTCTGCAGATAGCTCTAAGATAAGGGGGCACCATGAGGATTCAAAGTCCCAAGTTCTTGGGACCAGATGAGGAATGTGGTCTTGCGTTCCTGAAGGACTAAAGTCAGGAAAATTCAAGGAGCTGGGGAATAGAGATCCAGGTGCAGAGGCGGCATCACTGGGGGATTTGGAATCGGGAAACCTGAGTTTCCACCAAAAATGGAAACTCCAAGTTGCAGGGAGCCAGGTGCTTAGAGGAAGAAGCTCCTGGGCCAGCAGTCAGAGACTCTGAGCACCTGGGGTCAGAAGAAATCATGGGCCAGTGTTCAGGTGTCCAAGACAGAGCATCCCCAGATCCTGACAGGCTAAATCCAGGCATGTCTAAGATTGCAAAAAGGGGCACCCTGGCCAGGAAGGCAGGATGGTGAGTTTTCATTTAACAAATATTCACTGGTTGCCTACCTGTGCCAAGCCCTTTGCTGGATGCTGGGGATTTCAGAGGAGTGGCACAATCTCTGCCCTCCCTGTAAAGTGAGTGGACAGTGTTAAGGAACAAACCATATGGAACTAGGGAGAGTACTAAGACACAGGACACATCTGCTGGGGAAGCCCAGCAGGCAGCAACTAGCTTGCAGTGGGCAAGGAGAGGCTTCACAGAGGAGGCACCTTGAGAGCAAAGTTGGCCAGACAGATAAGGGGTCAGGACATTTTAGGCTGAGGCAAGGCCTATGCACAGACCAGGAAGCATAGAGAGCTGAGCCTGTTCGAGCAGAGAGGGCAAAGAGGAGGGCCCAGCCTCTGACCTCACAATACCTAGAGCCCACTGGGCCAGCCTTGCAGGCTCTGTGCCCTCCTTCATCCCGGGCAAGGCCCGGGGCCCTGGGCAGCCTCCAGGTGCAGTGCCCTCCCGTGGGCCGCACCCTTCCCGCTGCCCCGGGGCATGTCTCTACTCACCAATTATGAGGGGCTTCGGCATCAGATAGAGAGGCTGGTGCAGGAAAATGAGGAACTAAAGAAGCTGGTGCGGCTCATTCGGGAGAATCACGAGCTCAAGTCTGCGATCAAGAATCAGGCAGGTGGCCTCGGCATCAGCGGGTTTACCAATGGGCTTGGCGAGGTGGCAGCAGGCCCTCCTTCACGCCAGAGCAACTGTAAGAGGCCTGGGTCCAAGGAGAATGGGGAGGGAAGGGTGAGGCTGCACCAGAGGGGAGAGACTCTGCATGCTGGGGTCTCAGGAAGTCATACAGGGAGTGCACAGACAGTAACAAACTTGGGGGACACTGGCCCCACCAGATGAGAGTAGTGTGAGAACACAGGACCATCAAGATAAAAGGGCAAAACTATGCCCCAATCCCATTCGCTGGATGGTAGGGGCCCCTGTCCACACTCCTTCCCTCAACTGAATTTCCAAGCAGCTCCAAAGACAGAATTTCCCAGTTCTGGAATCCAAATGTGCTGCCCTACTGGGTCCAGTATGTCACCAACACTCAGCCTCTCTACCCCTGACCCCCATCCCCTACCATTAGCACCCCATCTTTCTCCACCCTCACTCTCCAGTTAGAGATGGCCAGTAGGCAATTGACAACCCAAGTCTATAAGCTGAAGAGAGAAACCAGGACTGGAGTTTGAGGTTTGGGAATTTGTTAACATGTGTCAGAAGCCCTGGGGCTGGAGAAGATTTACAGAGTAGAGTGAGACAGAAGAATGGGCAAAGAAATTGCAGGTGTTTGCAGAAAAACAGTTGAAGTGGTGATCCTTGGGTTAGGCTTGCAGTGTAGGGACAGAGGCTAGGAGGGTATTCAGAGGCTGGGAGACCAGAGGCCGCACAGCTGAGTATGGTGGTGACAGGAACAAGGGAGGTTCTGGAAGAATGGAAAGCTGTAGGCAGAGAGTGGTCAGCATTGAAGATATCAGAGGGGGAAATTCTGGTGGCAGAAAGGCCCCAGGGTGTGGCCACAGGAGTCTGTGGCTGACATGGTGTATTGGTGAAGGTTACCAAGAACAAAAGCAGGTGATGAAATGCCAGTGGTTGCTACATCCACCTCCCTCCCTACAATGTCCTTCCTGTCCTGGAGAAGGCTATGTTCCCTCTGGTCCAAGGTGAACTTCTCCATGTGTGCTCAGAATCCCCCAACCCCTGCAGCAACCTGCCCCTTGTCACAGGCCTTACGCCTTGCCCTCCCTGCCTGGCCCTCTCCTCCGTCCACCGTCAGTCATGAAACCTTCCTCCTTCCCTGAGAAGATGACTCTGATCTTTCTGCTCTCTGCCTATTTAAGCCTCTACAGCTTGGCAATTGACCCCAATGCTGCTGTTCTAGAAAGGTCGTGGGTGGCCTCCTAAGTGCTGCATCCTTCTCCACCTCTGTATGGCATCTGAAACTGATAACTCTCCTCCATGCCCCTCTTTCTGAGTTCTCAAGCTGGGTCACCCACACCTCTGGCTCATCTTAACCACTGTTGCTCCCAGCCTCAGGGTTCAGGTTCTGCCCCTCCACCCTCAGCCAGCTCACCCACTGTGTGGCTTCAAAACTCTACTAGAAGTGAAGATCCCCTCAGAAGATCCTGCAGGCCCAAGGAGTCATTGGAACTTAGCTCACTTCAAACTAGACATGTTTATAAGAACTTGGGCCTTTCCTGCAGGATGCTAAAGCCCCTCAGGCCTGTGTGTGTGCTCACTCCCCTGCAGTTTTACTTCCCTGCTTCCTACCCACTGGGTTCCCTGCCATCCAACCTGAAAGTGGCATGGGGCTAGTCTTCCATTCCCCCTTATTGATCACAAGCATGCAGGCCTCCCTGGTTTTAAATGTTATACCTCTAATGACACTGAGACAACAGACAGGGTGACAAAAATAATACACATTGGGGAGATATAACATTTAAGAAATCACATAGTTTAAGATGTTAGACTCTGGTTTCCTACTCCTAGCCTAACCAAGCAAGCCTCATCCTCTTAGGTTTGATTTTTAAGGGAATCCTTAGACCACTTCAGATCTTCCAACTCCCAAAGGGTCAAGCTTTGGGGATTAGGAAAGGCTTTCTGGAGGAGGTGAGCCCAGCCAGCTGGTTGTGATGGGGTAAGGAGCATGCCAGGAGAAGGAGCAACTTGTATGAAGCCCTGGCCCTGGGGACTGCAGGAATGAGAAACAGATCAGTGAGGTTAAAGCCCAGATTCTGTGTGTATGTGTGGTGTGGTGTGTGGGAGTATGGGTATATGTGGAGTATGGGGGTATGTATGTGTGAGCATGTGTATGAATGTGGTGTGAGAGTATGTGTGGTACATAAGTGTGTAGTGTGATATGTGTATGTGGACTGTGTGGTGTGGGTGTGTGAATAATTCGGGTGTGCAGTGTATTTGTATATGAGTGTGTATGGATATGTGTGAGTGAGCTGTGCGTGGAGTGTGTGCATGGAGAATGTGCATGAGTGTATGTGAGAGTATGTGCTATGTGTGCTTTGAGAGAGTATGTGGTCTATGAATGATGTGTGCATATGACTGTATTTTTGTGTGTGATAGTGTATGAATGTTTTTCAGTGTGTGTATGCTATGTATGAATGTGTATGTTGTGTGGGTGTTTGAGTGTTTATGATGCATGTCTGATATTGTGAGTGCCAGTGTGTTGTTTATGTGAGTGTATGTGGTGTGTGTGTGGTGTATTTGCATGTATTGGGGGCCAGTAAGAGATGAACAACTCAGCTAGGGGGTCATCAGGGGTCAGATCACCAAGGACCGCAAATGACATGCTAAAGAGCTTGGACTTGTGGTTTCTAACAGGAAGTAATCATGTTTTCACTTCAGAAACATCATTCCAGCTACTGTAGGGGAAATGGAGTAGAGGGAGACAAGACTGAGGCAGGGAGATGGGTTAGACTGAGGCTGTTGCAGTCATCCAGGTGGGAGATGATGGCATGAACTACAGGTGGAGAGAAATCCATTCAAGTTATGTATTAAGAAAATAGAAACCCTAACTGCTTGCATGTGAGGGATGACAAAGAGAGCATCCAGAATGTGTCTGTTGTCCCAGCTGAGCTGACTAGGAGATTGCAGAACTCACCATTCCCAGGCCCAGACAAGGCAGATCCATATAGTTGCCTCAGAGGATCTTTCTTTGGCCATTTCCTCACCCTGCCTGTTCCCCCCGCCCACCAAATCTTTGTGACTGCCCTTCTTCATAGAGTCAGGCTCTTATTCTAGATTTGGGTATTATTGAGAAGTACTTGGGAGATATGAGCAGACCTTGGACTCGTGGGCTAAGGATGCTCACAAGTGTGTGCACCAGGCCCCTCGCAGTACAGGACTGAGCCCAGATGGGAAGAAAAGAAGTGCAGAAGGAGGGGTTGGGGCCAGGGGGCCAGCTCTCCCCAAGCTACCACATCCTGGCACAGAACTCCAGGGAGCACAAGAATTCTAAATTCAAATCTGACCTTCCAGGTTATTAAAAAGGTTTATTTGTCAGAGTAAGAAAATAGAATGTGGCTGGGCACAGTGGATCATGCCTGTAATCCTGGCACTTGGGAGGCTGAAGTTGGAGGATGGCTTAAGGTCAGGAGTTCAAGACCAGCCTGGGCAACACAACAAGACCCTGTCTCTACAAAAAATACAAAAATTAGCCAGGCCTGGTGGCATGCATCTGTAGTCCCAGCTACTCCGGAGGCTGAGGCAGGAGGATCGCTTGAGCTCAGGAGCTTGAGGCAGCAATGAGCTATGATGACTGCACTCCAGCATGGATGACAGAGTGAGACACTGTCTCCTCTCCAACAAAAGAAAAAGAAAAGAAAAAGAGAAAGAAAATGTAATGTAACAGTTAGCTTGAGTGGTAACTTTTAACTACTCTGATATATGGTATATGGGCCTCCATTTGTGCTCTTGCCCACAGCCCTGCAAATGTTAGACGTGAGTCTGGGAGAAGGAAATGCAGTTTTGGAGGAACGAAATGAGTCGTATTTTGGACAAACTGATTTTAAGATATCCACACAATATCCACATGGAATGTCCAAGAAGCAGTGGCACTATGAGCCTGCAGCTCACATGAGCGGTCAGGGCTAGAGGGAAAAGATTCAAGAGTTTCAATTATTCAATCCCCTCTGGGTGGGTTGGAGAGGTGGAGGTGAGACCCTCTGAGAAGAGGGTGTACAGTTAGAAGAGACTGAGGGACAAGTCCTGAGTGAGGACAAGTAGAGAAGTTGGCAAAGGAGCATCCAGAGAGGAAAGGGAAACCTCAAAAGTGTAACGTCAAAAGAGCCGAGACAGCTTCAAAGGGAACAGAGTCAACAAGGTAAAGGCTGCCATGAAGTCAAACAAGAAAAGTACTAAAAATATCCACCTTTAGTAGACATTAGCCTTTAGTGAATAATGGCTTAGCATTGATAACCTTGGTTAGAATTATTTCAACCCCACTATAAATGGGAAAGGCTGACCAGAGTGAGGTGAAGACTGAGTGAGAAAATGGAGAGAACAGATGATGGGGACACTTAATTCAAGAAATTTGGCTTTGGGGAAAGGAGGGTGTGAGTGGGCAGGGAGAAGACAGTAGCTCAAGAGGGGCATGGAGTCCAGAGCTTCTTTTCAAGATAACAAAGACCTGAGTTTGTTTATATGTGAAAGGAAGGGGACAGGAAAGACTCTGAAAACATGCAGGAGAAAAGGGGTACTTTATGGGACAGTGCCCTTGACTGAAGGAAGAGCACCTTTTCCACTGTCCTAAAAGGGAAGAAGAAAGAGAAGTGTGAGTGTAAATGCCAGGAGGTGGGAAGCTGATGGAACTCCAAACTGATGGCCTCGATTTTCTCTGTAAAAATGTCCTTCTCTGAAAGCAAGGATGGAGTGGGGAGTGTGGGGAAGGTTTGAAACAGAGTGAAAATGGGGGAGGAACTGCGAGAGGAACCTGGGAGCTTTGTCTGGCTGTATAGTGGCCAAATGGCACTGACCGTCTATGGATTTACAAAAGCAGCAGCCACCAACCTCGTGCCTTCTCTAGCAGCATTTTTTAGCCTGGGGGCAGTAATGGGGGAGGCAGGAAGCAGAGCTCTGAGGAGGGCTCAGCCGGAGTTTAAGCTCATCAAAGACTGCACTGGCTGAGGGAAGCCAAAACCAAGAAGGCTGTCAGATGGGGAGAAAATAAAGAGACCAGTGTACTAGAGATGTGGAGAGGCTGGAAGACCAGGAGCAATCTTCCGAGTAAGCCAAAAGTACAACTGTGTGGCCAGAATGGGTAATCTGAGTGGCAGGAAATCAGAAAACGTTGGCCCTTGGCCAAATTAACTTCACTGGGAACAAACAGGCGCCCAGAGGTTCAGACTTGGTCCTGTGCACAGGGCAGGAGAGAGAAGGCGCCAGGACGGGGCTGGGCCTCCTGGCCCTGAGGGCTCGGGTACTTGCTCAGAGCCACACACTAGGAAGTCTCCCCACAGAAGCGGTCGGGGAGGCAGGGCTGTGGGAGTAGGGAGGAGAGAGGACTCGAAGGCTCAGCTGAGTGCTGAAGACCCTAAAAACAGTAACTGCACCAAGAACGGGCTCCTCCACACAGAGGTCCGGTGACAGGAGGCACACAGGCCGTCGGGGTGGGACAGCGGTCAGGACAGGATGGCCGCACTCGCCGCCTGGCGCTCCTCCCTGTCCGCGGCCCTCCCCTTCGCCCAGGTCCTGTGTCCTCCTCCACTCGCCCGCTGTCCCCTCCCTCCTCCCACTTTTCTTCTCCCTCCTCCTCTTATGCTCTGCTGTCCCCTCCCTCCTCCCGGGGCCGCAGGCTGGGAGTTTCCTCCGGCAGGGGGCAGCCTTTCTCCTTTCTCCAGGAGAACCGGGCGTCACCCGTCTGAGGCTGGCCCCACACCCAGGCGCGTCCACGCCTCAGGACCTCCCCCTCAGACACTCCCCCCTCAGGCCTGGCTCCTCCCCCTCAGAACCCTCCCTCCTCAGGACCCTCCCCGCTCAGAGCCCTCCTCCTCAGCTCAGGACCCATCGCCATCCTCCCCACCTTGAACGTTGGAACCCTCCCCTAGAGCGCTAGAGCCACCTCCATTCACCGGCTCCCCTCTCAGTCCTACCTCTGGGTCCTCAGCCTCCCGCCCAAAAGCTCTGGCCCCGCCCCATCAGGGTCCAGTCCCTGGCACTACGCCCCGCCCCCAGCACTGGTCCCTCCCCTACGCACGGGCCACGCCCTTAGAACATGAGTCTAGATGCTCTGGCCCCGCCCCCTCCTGGGCCCTGTCCCAGGCACAATGGCCACGCTCCACCCCTCCTTAGGGCCTCTGGGCTACCTGGTGTCCCTGACCCTGCAGCTGCCGCCACTGGCCACAGCTGGGGTTCGGAGGAAGGTCCCCGGGTCCCTGGCCAGCAGCACCGCCTCACTCCCCGTGCTGGACCGACCAGGCCACCCTGGAGGGACAAGGGGCCCAGCGGTGGGGTCGCTGGGCGCTGAATTGCCAGGATTTCTTGACCTACGGGCTGGAGGGTGGGACACAGGACACTAACTCCAAAGTTTTGGCCTAGGCGGCAGGAAGACTGGGAGCAGCAGGTCTGGGGAGGAAAACGGGAGTTCTGTTACACAGTTTAAAACACTGTAAACTGGACTTGTAAGCCTAAGACATTTGCTTTTTCAAAAAACCTTCAATTGTCTGATGTAACAAACAATTGAATTTTTATGGCTAAATACTATTCCATTTTGTTTGTTCATTCCTCAGCTGATGGACATTTGGGTTGTTTCCTCCTTGGGACTGTTATGAATAACGCTGCTATGAACGTTCGTGTACAAATTTCGTGCAGACATGTTTTCATTTCTCTTGGCTATATATGTAGGAATGGAATTACTGGGTTGGATGGTAACTCTGTGTTTAACTGTTTGAGGACCCGCCAGATTATTTTCCAAGGCAGCTGCACCATTTTACATCCCCATCAGCAACATATGAGATTCCAATTTCTCCAAATCCTTGCCAACACTTGTTATCATCTGATTTCTTTTTATTAGAGTAGGTATGAAGTGGTATTACCTTGTTGTTTTGATTGGCATTTCCCTGATGACTAATGATATTAAGCCTCTTTTTATGTACGTATTGGCCATTTGTATATCTTATTTGGAAAATGTCTATTCAGATGCTTTGTCCATGTTAAAACTGTTATTTATTGTTGAGTTGTAAGAGTTCTTCATATATTTACTGAATATAGTCCCTTATCAAATATATGACTTGTAAATATTTTCTTCTATTATGTAGGTTGTCATTTCACTTTCTTGATAGTGTTTTTTGAAATATGGAAGCTTTTAATTTTGATGAATTCCAAATTATTTATTGTTTCTTGTGTTGCTCATGCTTTTAGTGTCACATCTAAGAATCCATTGCCAAATTCAAGGTCATGCAGATTCACCTCCATGTTTTCTTCTAAGAGTTTTATAGTTTTAGCTCTTACACTTAGGTTTTTGCTCCATTTTGATTCAACTTTTGTATATGGTGTGAGGCAGGGGTCCAAATTCATTCTTTTGGACATAGATATCCAGTTGTGCCAGCACCATTGGTTGAAAAGATTATTTTTCCCTCATTGTATTGTCGTGGCACCATTGCCCAAAATCAGTTGACAATGAACCTATGGGTTTATTTCTGGACTCCTAATCCTATTTCATTGATCTGTATGTCTGTCCTTATGCCACTGCCACTCGAATTACTGTAGCTTTGTAGTAAGTTTTAAAATCCAGAAATAAGTCCTCTAACTTTCTTCTTTTTCAATAGTGCTTTGGCCATTCAGGGTCCCTTACAATTCCATATAAATTTTAGGATCAGCTTGTCAATTTCTACAAAGAAGCCATCTGGGATTCCAATACAGATTGCATTGAATCTGTAGGTCGATTTGGGAAGTATTGCTATCTTTACAATAGTCTTCCAATTCATAAACATGAGTCGTTTTCCCATTTATTTATATCTTTAATTTCTTTCAACAATGTGCTTTATGGAGTGTAAGTTTTGTATTTCTTTCGTTAAATTTATTCCTAAATGTCTTACTCTTTTTGATGCCATTATAAATTGTTTTCTCAATTTCATGTTTAGATTGTTTATTGAAACTGTATAGAAATACAATTGATTTTTGTAGACCCTGATGAACCTGGCACTCTTTGTGTTCTGAGGGCGATGTGACTTTTTCTGTTAATAACATGCTATCTGACTGAATTTTTAATATCTCATATGGCTGTCCGGGTGGTCAAAGTTTATAAGGTCATTCTATGAACATTTCTGTGGTCAGATTAAGCTCTCAGTGTTTGGGGGCACAACTTGAGTCAAATAGACCTCAATTCCTACCCTGACCAATTTTTTTTTAGCATCGAGTTTCATCTCTGCTCATATAGACACTCATTTTATTTGTATTTATTGAATACTTTCTGTGGCCCAAACACTGTTCTAGGCACTGGGAAAACAGCAAACAGACAAAACCCTTGCCTTCGTGGAGCTTCCATTCTAATGGAGGGAAATAGGACAAACCAATAAGTTAGAGTATCTTAGAGAGTAATAGTGCTGGGGAGGAAGATGTCCAGGAGAAAGGGAAGGAACGGCTGAGGTGGAGGAAGCTGGGGATTTTAGATGGAAGACCTCACTGAGGAGGTCACAATCAAAGGGATAGATGGAAGTGCGGGGGCCAGCCGCACACACTGGAATAGTGTTCTGGGAAAGGGAACGGCCAACACAGGCACGAAGGCGAGAATGTGCCTGGAGCATTTGAGGACCAGCAAGGAAACCCAAGGGGCAGAAGCAGAGGTAGTGAGGAGGGGGAATAAGGTCAGAGAAGCTATGAGCCAGATCATGGGCGGCCTCAAATGACCTGGCACTCAGAACGAAATAGTGGACTGGTGGGATCTTGACCAAGGACTCTGGCTGATGTTTGAGGGATAAGGCCAGCATCAGGAGTCCAGGCAGGGTGGCAGCGGTGTGGACCGGTGGGACAGTGTTAGTCCACATGCTTGAATTCCAGATCTGTCAGAAGGTGCTGCAGACAGATTAATGGGAGGTGTGAGTGATGAAGAAGTGTTGAGGCTGACTGCACCATTCTGGGCATGAGCTACTGAAAGGGCAGAGGTGCCTGCTGACAGGGACGGGAGTACACCGGGGCTGCAGAGGGCTGGGAGAGCACTAAGCTGCAGCCTCCTCAGGATCTGGGGAGGAAGTGGGTCAGGCGATTGGGGTGTGGGTCTGGGGTCCAGTAGAGAGGTCCACCCTGGGTAGTCAGCAAGGGTGCTGGCAGCATGTGGCCCATCCCCAGTGCCCAGACTGCATCAGCTTGCCCAGGAAAAGCAGAATTGAGGGGGAGCCCAGGACGCCTCCAGGAAGGCAGATGAGGTACCACCAGCAGGACCTGGAGGTGACCAGGGACCTGGAAGCCAAACCAAGAGAGGGTTTCAACAAGGAGGAGCAATCCAGTGTGAATGCTGCCACCAGCAGGTTCAACGGGTCTGAGAACTGAGTGCTGAATTAGCAGCGCAGGGTCACTGGTGACCTTGCAAAAGCATCTCAGTGGAAAGTGAGGGCAAAACTCTAAGTGTCTGTGCCCTATCCCTCCCTCTGTGCATCTAGAGGACTCTTGGTTAGCCTTTTTTCAGTTAGTTTTGTCAATTATGCTGATTTTTGTTAAAGAACCAAGTTTTGGTATTACTGATTTTCTCAATTTTTTTCTATCCCCTATTTTATTTATCTCCATTCTAGTCTTATTTCCTTCCTTCTGCTTACTTTGAGTTTAATTTCTTCTTCCTTTTCTAATTCCTTAAGGTGTACATATTTATTTATTTAGAGACAGAGTCTCACTCTGTTGCCCAGGCGAGAGTGTTGGAGCCACACCCGACCTTGACTGGAGATTTTAGTCCATTAAAAGAGGCCAGGTGAGGTGATTCACACCTGTAATCCCAGCACTTTGGGAGGCCGAGGTGAGAGGGTTGCTTGAGGCCGGGAGTTTGAGATCAGCCTGAGCACAAGCAAGACCCTATCTCTACAAAAAATATAATAATTAGCCAGGCATGATGGCGTGCACCTGTAATCCTGGCTTCTCGGGAGGCTGAGGTGGGGAAATTGTTTGAGCCCAAGAGTTCAAGGTTGCAGTGAGCTGTGATGACACCACTGTACTCTAGCCCAGATGACAGGGAAAACCCCTGTCTTAAAAAAAAAAATCTCAAAAAAATAAAATAAAATAGAAAAAAAAGAATTTCCTGTTAAGGAAGGACTTATTTTTGCCACTTTGCTGTTTGTCTTCTGCATGTCTTATGGTTTTGTTGCTGCTTTTCCTCAATTTTTCCTTACTGTCTTCTGTGTTTCATTAATTTTTTCCAGTGTACAATTTTGATTCCTTCTCATAGCTTCTTCTGTATATATTTTCGGTTATTTTCTCGGTTACTTTATAACAACCTAGTTGAGCTAATAGCAACTTAGCTTTAATAGTATGCAAAATATACATACAGCATACGAATAATATGTAGCTCCCCTCATTGTTATTATTTTTTTTAAGACAGGGTCTTTATCCAGGCTAGAGTGCCGTGGCGTCATCATAGCTCACTGCAACGTCAAACTCCTGGGCTCAAGCGATCGTCCTACCTCAACCTCCTAAGTAGCTGAGACTACAGGTGCACACCAAGACACCCAGATAATTTTTGTATTTTTTGTAGAGATGGGGGTCTCACTATGTTGCTCAGGCTGGTTTTGAACTCCTAGACTCAAGCAATCCTCCTGCCTTGGCTTCCCAAAGTGCTGGGATCACAGGTGTGAACCACAGCCCAGCCCTTTTGTGTTCTTATTGTCCCAAGTTACATCTTTATGCATTATGTGTCTACTAGCATAGATTTATAATCATTGTTTTATACATTTGTCTTCTAAATCACATAGGAAAAATGAGAGTTACAAACCAGAAATACAATACTACTGGCTTTTACATTTGTGTATGTAGTTACCTTTACTAGTGTTCTAATTTCTTCACATGGCTCTGGTTACTGTTTAGTTTCCTTTCGTTTCAGCCTGAAGGACTCCCTTTAGCATTTCTTGTGGGAAGTTCTACTGGCAATAAATTCCCTCAGCTTTTGTTTATGAAAATGTCTTAATTTCTTCTTCATCTTTGAAGGATAGTTTTGTGGGATATATAATTCTTGTTTGATAGTTGTTGTTTTTTTCTTTCAGCACTTCAAATATATCAAGCCACTGCCTTCTGGCCTTCATAGTTTCTGATAAAAAAAAAAAAAAACTTGCTGTTAATCTTATAGAGCAGCAGTCCCCAAGCTTTTTGGCACCAGGGACCAGTTTCATGGAAGACAATTTTTCCACGGGTGGGAGTAGGAGGGTGGGTGGGAGGTGGAGCTTAGGGCAGGAGGCAGAACTCGGGGGTAAGCAGAGCTCTGCTGCCCGGTTCCCAACAGGCTACAATACCAGTCCACGGCCCGGGGTTTGGGGACCACAGTTACAGAGGATCCCTTGTACATCATAGGTCACTTCTTTCTTACTACTTTCAAGATACTCTCTGTCTTTCAACAGTTTGATTACAATATGTCTCAGTGCAGATCTCTTTGAGTTTATTCTACTTGGAGTTCATTGAGTTTCTTTGACATGTACATTCATGTCTCTCATCAAATTTGGAAAGTTTTCAGACAAATTCTTCAAATTTTTTTCCTGCTCCTTTCTCTTTCTCCTGTCCTTCTAGGACTCCTATTATGTGTATGTTGGTGTGCTTGATGGTGTCCCACAGATCCTTTAGGATCTGTTCATAATCCTTTCTATTCTCGAGACTCGATAATCTAAATGGCCTTAGTTTCAAGTTTGTTGATTCTTTCTTCTGTGTGCTCAAATCTCCTTTTGAATCCCTACAGTAAATTTTTTCATTTTAGTTGTGGTATTTTTTTAGCACCAGAATTTCTTTTTGGTTTCTTTTAATAATTTCTATCTCTTAATTGATATTCTCTATTTTGTGAGACATTGTTCTCCTAGTTTCTTTTAGTTCTTTGTCCTTGGTTTCCTTTAGCTCTCTGAGCATATTTAAGACAGTTGATTTGAAGTCTTTTTCTGATAAGCCCACTATATGTGCTGCCTCAGGAAGAGTATCAATTTCTTTCTGTAAATGGGCCATTCTTTCTTTGAATGCTTTGTAATTTTTTGAAAACTGGACACTTTAAATATTATAATGTAGCGACTCTGGAAATAAGATTCTTCCCCCTCCCCAGGGTTTATTGCTGCTTATTGTGGGTTGTACTTATTTGTTAGTTTAATGACTTTTCTAAACTTTTTTTTTGTTAAGATTGTATTTTTTTTGTCAATACTGCTCCCTCTGGCACCAGCAAGCCACACCAGCAAAGCAGACCAGTGTCCCTATGGCCATCGCTGATTTGAAGAGTGGGAGATAGTAAGTGTCTATGAAGACGGTTGACTTTCATGTATCATGTGTGTGGATACGGACTTCCATGAGCACACACAACAAAGAATACAGCCTTCACAAAAGTAGTTTAGAAGAGTCGCTAAACAACAAACAACTACAATCAACAAAAAAGCAGCAACAACAAACCCTGGGGAGGAGGGAGAATCTGATTTCCAGTTACCAAACTATAATATTTTAAATGTCTAGTTTTCAACAAAGAGCAAAAAATTATAAGGCATGCAATGAAATAAGAAAACTTAAAATACCGCAATGCTTTCTTACCAAAATTTAGCAGCTTCTTTCTTCATTAAGCATTCCCCTGGTTATCATAAGTTTTTCATTAGATTCTAGAGACCCAAAAAAGTTTATTCTGGTTGTTTTTGCCAGCTTAATCATGGCTTTGGTGGAGGGGTGGTATTTTGGAGCTCCCTATTCCTCCATTTTCAGTTACATCCTGTCTGGTTAGTCTTGAGTCCAAAGGGAAGGACAGTTTCAGTGCACACGGCCTCACTCTATCAGCAGTGAAAGTGGGTGTGGCTGCACCTGCAGGCTGGTGTAGGCGGCATGCACTGTCCTCAGTGACTCTAGGGTCTCTAGTGCCCCCGTCTGGGGTCTGGTTTCGTGCTAATGTTGGCTTTTCTCAGTCCGTAGTAAAATAGTTTGGGAATTACCACCAGCAGAAGCACAGGGACTTGGGAGAGGTAACCACATCACTGATTAGCATTGGCAGGCTGGTCCCATCTGGAAAGGAAGGAAGGAAAAGAGGAGGAGTCCTGATGGGGAGGTAGTCCTGGGGGCGCTCTGCTCCACCTGAACGAGCTGAGGTTGAGTTCATGTACGCACGATGCAGCCAAGCCACTTGGACTTGAAAACCGCTTATTTTCCAGGATCTGTTCTTCACTTCTCTTGATCTGAACTTCCCCACCCCCCCACCTTCCCCTGCAGCTAGACTTCCATTTACAGGGTCCTTCCCAGTTGACCACGAGGGCTCAGAGTCAGCTTTGGGGAGGCAGCCAGGGGAGACAGGTGGGCACCTGGGAAAGGGGATGTCATCCAGGGCGTGCTAGAGGATGGGCAGCCCAAAGTATCACAAAGAGGACTGGGGCACACCATGGCCCTCCCATGACATGCAGGCTAGTGAAGGAAGCTCAATTCCCTCCACATGGGTTTGGTTGTGTCTGGGGCACCCTTTCAGGTCTGAGTGCCACCCCTGACCAGTCCTGCCCTCAGGAGCCTGGCTTTGTTTGCTGGGTGTGAACAGGGCTAAGAGGCCCCTGCTGGTCTAGGATGAAATCAGGTAGAAATGCATTCTCTTTTTTTTTTGGGAAAACACTTTTTCTTTATAAAGTTTGTTTTTTAAAATACATACTCTATGAGGTACAGTGGTTCACGCCTGTTATCCCAGCATTTTGGGAGGCTGAGGCAGGTAGATCACTTGAGGCCAGGAGTTTGAGACCAGCCTGGACAACATAGCAAGACCCCATCTCTATAAAAAATAAGAAAAATTAGCTGGGCATGGTGGTGCCTGCCTGTAGTCCCAGCTACTCAGGAGGCTGAGACAGGAGGATTGCTTGAGCTCAGGAATTCAAGGCTGCAGTGAGCTATGATCATACCACTCCACTCAAGAAAACCCAGGAAAAGTGACTCCCAATGCTGGGAGCCACTTGAAGTCCAAGTAGATCCTTGGCTTCATGCAAGAAAGAATTCAGGAGCCGACAGTACAAAGTGAAAGCAAGATTTATTCAGAAACTATAGAAAGTCCACTCCACAGACAGAGAAGAGGCAGGTTCTCCCTGCAGAAGAGAACCAGCCCCCTAGTTCCTGTCGTCTTTCTATTTAAGCAACGGGCTAAACAAGGAGAGGATATTCGTGGAAGGGGTGGTGTTCCTCCACCATCTTGGTTCTAAACGGTTGGAACTTGCCCTGCCTCCATCCTGTTTTGATCACGGCAATTTGAAACTTTGTCTTGAGACTTCCTGACTCAGGTACTGCTGCATCAGTGCCCAGAGCAATGGCCAAGGCATCCCCTGCAGCAATGCCGCACCCAAAGTAGTATCTGCCAGTTCCCTGTCTCACAGCCTGGGCAACAGAGCAAGACCCTGTCTTGAAAAAAAAAATACATACACATATTGTGAAAATTTTGGAAAGTATATGGAAATAATAAAGAAGAAAAAAAATCAACTCTATATTCACGTACAACCCTCCCCCAGAGAGGAAGGACATCACCAGACACACCAGGAGTATTTATTCACCTATTTTCCAAACAGAATAGAGACTATAAATCTTAGTTTTTAATTCATATTTCTATACTTAATATTGCAACATTAATACTTACTATAAACATTTTCTTTGTCTTTTCATATTTTCTTTGCGAACGGCATTTTAAATGATTTCACATTAAGGTATATTTGAACATTTCATGGTTTGCTGGACGATTTTTTTGGTGATTGGTTGTGCCAGCTCTTACCATTAACAGACAAACAGGATGGGTCTTTCTGAGGACTGGCATCTGCCCCCTGCCCTCCAGAAGCTCTGGGGTCTAAACACCCTCTCCTGCCCCAGGCCCGCCTGTCCTCCCCCATCAATTCTGTCCTGGTGTTCCTGTCTCTGATCTGAACTTGGCCTTCCCTGGAGCCCATGATCCCACTGCTGGTGCCCCTCAGCCCTCACCCAAATACAGTCATTGCTGCCCACTTTCTTCTCAGGCTGCCCTCATCCCTCCAAGAACAGCATCCAGCTCACTGCAGCCCAGCCACCCGCTCCGTGTGCACAGTCAAGTTAGACATTACCCTGACTCCATAGTTACATCACCGTATCCCTGCGCCCTGTTCCTTCTGCCCTGGATCTGGGTACAGCTACTACTCCAGCACCTCCTGGGAGTCCCTGTGTGTTTTGCTTTATATATTTTGCTTTATGTACTTTCTGTGAACTGCACCTTTTGTGGTCATAAAGTTACCTTCTTTGTCCTGTTTGATGGTTTTGCCTGGAATACAACTTGGTCAAAGCACAAACTGGATCATGTTCTTCTGGAGAGATGGCCAAGGCTTGCCCAGCACTCCTCTGCCTCTCAGCCCTGACGGGCCAGTGACTCCACCACAGTTATCTGCCCAGAGCAGGCACCAACGCGAAACCTTTGTTCTGTCTTCTTGCCTTGCCTGGCTGCTCCAACCAACAGGACCACAGGTGCTCCCTGGGCTGCCCTGGCCATTCAGGGACAATGAGCAGTGACCGTCCTCTCCTGCCAACCTGAAAATGCCACCCAAGTGGTCCTTTCCCATATCCCCCAGACCCTAGAGGAAACAGAGGCTGAGAGGACAGACATCCACATGCCAATCTCCATCCTCCACCACAACACTCCTGTCCATCCCTCTGTCCTCCCGCCAGGCTCCGGCATCTCTCTCCACAGGCTGCCTCCCACTGGCCCACAAACCGTCATCTCTTGGATACCAAAACAAAGCAAGAAATGATAAAAGAAAGAAACATTGATTAGATTATGCAATCTAATGGTTTGTTTGTTTGGAAAACAAAACTTAGAACTTAAAAGGCAATTAAATTCCACAGATGTAGCCAATAAAAAAAATAATAAAAAAATAAAAAGAAAAAAGGTAATTAAAGCAGCAAAATATCTTGCCACATATTGTGCAGTGTTAGCTTTGGCAGAGATTGAAGTGACAAGCCCAGGGGAGTGTCAGAATGCTCCTGAAGGATCCTAAAGAAGGGAGATTTGGCAGTGTGCATCAAGAACCTCTAAAATGTCCATTGCCAGAAAAAAAATCAATAATAAAGATTTACATAATAGGGTTGTTTGTCATTGGGAGCATTGGAATCTATTTAAATGCTCAATAATTGGAATAGCTCAGTAAACAATGGCATGTCCATGAGATGGAAAGCTCTGCAGCCACAACAAAGACTGTTCTCAAAGAATGAGGATGCTGGGTGCAGCCGTGCGTGAGTCCAGTAAGAAGAGGAAAAGTACAAAAAGACAGATCTATGCGGCCACCACCAGTTTGTGTACAGCCTGTGAATAAGGAACGAATTTTACATTTTTAAATGCTGGAAAGAAAACCAAAAGAAGAATACTGTGTTGTGACACATGAGAAGTATGTGAAATTCAAAAACTCGTGTCCAGAAATAAAGGTTTACTGACACCCGTCCTCCACTCACTTCCGATTGTCTGTGTCTGCCTTCTTGCTGCAATGAAGACTTGAGTAGCTGTGACAGAGACCACATGTGGCCTGCAAAGCTGGCAATATTTACCACCTGACCCTTCGTAGAAGACGCCCGCCAACGCCTGGTCTGTAGAAATATGTAGAAGAAGTCCCCAAGGCAACGGGGCTTTTCAATAGTGACTAGCGATGGGACGACTGTAGTTTTTCATCCTTTTTCACTTTTCTGTATTTCCATTCTTTCCCTATAATAAGCAGGTACTGCTTTTACAACAACAACAACAAAAGTGGAAGTTTTCAATGAAATTGCATATTCACAAAAACTGCCCCTGCACTCCCCCCTCCACCGGCAGCTGTTCCTCCGAGGGGCTTCTCCCCGAGACGTGGTCACTGAAGGGAACACTCCTCCAGGACCTAGAGAACAGGCTCCCAGTTCCCAGGCAGGGCTCCAGGAGTATAAAGCGATGAGTCTGGGCCTCTCTGGGTACGTGGCTGGCTCTGACCTGCCCTCTTGCACCAGCTCTTCCCCCTCAGGTGGCCACACGGAGCACTGCAGGGCAGGGACCATGCGTGGGTACTGGGCTGAGAGGGGCTCTGACTGCTATGGCCCTGACCCCTTGAGGGGCCCCTACTTGGAGAGGCTTGTCTCTCCCACAAGGATGGTGGTCAGGAGGCTGGGGCCCCCTCCTCCCCACCAGAGAACAGAGGGGCCAACTTGGTGACCTGGGGATACAGCGGCTGTGAGACTCTACTCTCTTGGCTGGGGGTGAGCTGCTTGGTGCAGGGGGCACAATTGAGGGGAGGGTTGAGGAATGTCCCTGTGTGGGTCAGGGCAGGTGGTGAGAGACAGAAGCCTAAGAGGGCTGACCAGAGAGTCAGGGCCGGAGATGAGGCTGTTGGCAGGGTAGGGGGAGGGTAGGAAGGCAAGCCCACATCCGGGGTCCTCTGAGCCCAGCAATGAGTGTCCTCTCCCCACCCCACAGAGTACCCTCAAGGCAGAGAGGTCACTGTCCCAGACCATCTAGGAAGTGAGGCTCAGAGAGGTCACGTGAGACCAGTTGCTCATCAGAGGCAGACAGGCACCTTGGTCAGGCCCTGCCACCACAGGACAGCCCATGACTGCACCCCATGGTCCTGGAGGGGTTCATCTGGGGTCTCAGTGCTTTCTCTGTGTCCCACAGATGTCTTCCTGCCCCCATCCCCAGCAGCAGCAAATGAACCAGTCCTGGAAGAAATGGGGATTGTGGCCTTGGCACCCGTGGCCGAAATGCTGAGCAGCCCCCAGCCCGGCCCCACAGCAGGCTCCCTTGTGAACCCCCTGGTGGGCCCACTCAACACCCTGCTGTCCTGCCCGGTGCCTGTGCCACAAAGCAGCCCCCTCACCAGCCTTCTGGCCAGCCCCCTGGCCATGCCCCCTGGGGGCACCCTGGCCAGCTCCCTGGGCCTGCCCTCGACTGGGCCCCTGAGCAGCCCCCTGACCGGCCCCCTGGCCAACTCCCTGGGCCTGCCCTCAACTGGGCCCCTGACTCCCAGCAGTACCCTGGGAGGCCCAGTGGCCGTCTCTCTGAGCAGCCCCCTGCTCAGCTCCACAGCTGCCCCTCTAGGTGTCTCACAGAACCTTATGGCTAACCCCACGAACAACCTGGTGCTGTCAGAGGCCCCAAGGGTGCGGCTGGCAGAGACACTCCGTGGGTGCCCCTCGGGGCCCCAGGTAGCCTGCATGGTGCCTGCTGCCACCTCCAAAGGTAACAGGTGTAGGAGGGTGGGCACAAAGTGCCAGGGTGGGTTCTCCCCCTCCCCAACCCCTCGCCCCTCGCTCTAATCCTCCTCCTCTCATTTCTGCCCCTCCCAATCACCAGCCCCACTCTCCGCTGAGAACCCCCGACCAGCCCAGGACCCAGAGCACCTCAGCATGACGTTTGTGGGCACGCCCCTGCAGACCTCCACCCCAGTGGGCAACCTGGGTGCACCTGGCCCCCCAACAGCCTTCTCCTATGGCACCGCGGATGCCCGGGTCCATTCCAGCTGCCCCCAGGGACAAATGGTCCCTGCCTCTGTCCCCACCACCACCACCTCCCCCACTGTCACCGGGCTCGCCTCAGCCCCAAACCTCGCCTCCCAAGCTGCCACCAGCTGCACCCCCTTGAGCACACCCCACATGGCCCGAACGCAGCACTCCCCCACCCGGACCCCGCCCACCCTCCACTCTCCTCCACGCAACCCCTGCTCCCCGCCTCGCACCTCGTCCTCCCCGGCTTCGGTCAGCAACACCCGGAGTCCACGCACCACAGAATCATCTCGGAAAAGTGTCATGGAGGTGGATCGGAAGCTGACCCACCGCAAGATCAGCAAGTTCCCCGAAAGCGCCCGAGGTTAGTGACCTGCAGGGGCTCAGCAGGAGTCCAGGGACTCCCCCCCAGGCCATCTCCCCTGCCACTCCCTCCACTGGCAACTCAGCTGAGAGACCCTTTGCTGTCCCCAGAGTCGAAGCAGGTGGCCTGGGAGAGGCTAGTGGGGGAGATCGCCTTCCAGCTAGACCGCAGGATCCTGTCCAGCATATTCCCAGAGCGCGTGCGCCTCTACGGCTTCACCGTCTCCAACATTCCGGAGAAGATCATCCAGGTGTGTGGCTGTCTGTCTCCCACACAGCGCCGGAGGGGCCTGCAGGGATGGGAGCACACTGGCTCATGAGGGACCCTTGAGGGGCCATGGACTCCAGGCAGGCCAAACATGCCAGAATCCAAGGGGTTGGAGGAAGCACAGTGCTCAGCCCCAAGGCACAGCCTCCTCAGAGCACAGCCAGGCAGCTCTCCCTCTGGGTCGCCAGGGTGGCCTCCAACGATGGCTCCCAGGGGTGCTATCTGTGTTCTCCAGGGTCCCTGGGGGAGCCTCTGAGCAGTGGTGGGCCTGGTTACTGGAGACCCCAAGCCCCAGGCTCATTCCCACGCATTCCCAGGATGTCATCCACTCAGCCTCCTCTGTGGAAGGGCATGGAGGATGACACCTCTGCGAATGTGTTGAAATGCGTGTCTCTGTGCCACCATGTGTGGCAGGCTGTAGAAGACACTGAGGAAGGATCCGGGTTGGGCGTTCAGCTGGTCTGCAGTGAGTGCCACGCTCTCTCCTCCCCGGCCACTAGAGGGTGGGACCACCGTGTCCCTACGTATTCACCACTTGGGCTTCTCTCCTTTTTTTTGTTATAAATACAAATGTTTGGTGGGTGGGCGGCAACAAAGGCAGAGAGACAGTGCTGTACACAGCTGGTATAGCTTTGGAGGCTGAATGCCGCACAGAGAGACAAACACAGACGGTCCACCCAGCAGGGCAAGCTAGGCAGCATTCTGGGGCCTATAATGCTTGCTTGGTGGGCAAGAGCCGGCAGGTCTGGTCCAGGGCAGGAGGGGCCCAGGCACCTTGAAAGCTCTCTAGTCCCAGGTTCTGGGCGGTGTCGATGGTGGCACCTGGGCTCGGCTCACGTCACTCAGGGCCTTGCAGGCAAACTCGGGCAGTACAAAGTCTCCCTACATCTGTTCCACCTGCTTCTGTGTCAGTTGTTGCACAGGCTTCTGGAAGTTGATGTTCAGGTTTTTGCTGCATAGCACAAAACTGGGGTAGCTGGGGATGGTGCAGGAGGAGTAGCCCACAATGGGAAAGAGCCACTTGCAGAACTGTCACATCTCCTCCATGAGGTCCAGGTGAGCCACTGGCACACACCCTGCTGTCTTCATGAGCTGGTGATAGGATTCCTTGAAGAGGCTTTCAGTGGGGCCCATGGGGTCTGAGGAGTCAGTGCTGATAACACTGAAGGCATCCTGGTTCTGTTTCATGAACCCAAAACTGTTGCCCATGTGTAGTGTCAGCTTTTAGCTAGAGTAACCACTGGCCATGCCCAGAAGGAACTTCTTAGAGGCGTGGATAACATCCTCCTCAGTTTCCCACTGGACCGTGGACTCCATGGCTGGTGCTTCACCTCTTGCAGAATGCCCTGTCGCTACCCAAGAGGATCAGCACCTTTGTGGGCTGAGGTGGCTGCAGAAAGGCAGGTTGGCATCACCCCTGGTAGGAGAACTTGTCCTTCTCCATGCACTGGGTGACACCATCCAGCACTGGCATGTTGTAGTAGGTCTTACTGCGGAAGATGAGGATATTCCGGCACTGTGAGCGCTAGTTGGGGAGCAGCTGCTCCGCCTGCAGCAACAAGGCCTGGCTGGGCCACAGGCTGCCGGTCTCTTCTCATCTCATTGAACTAGCCCTCCGATGGCCTCAGGGTCAACCCGGCGGGGCTCCATGGTGGGCAGGCAGGTGGTGCAGGGCACAGATCCCCACTCCAGCTTCTCTTGGGAAAACAGCCCTGCTGAGTTCCCGGCCACTTTTTCTCTCAGGCTATCTTTGTGGATTGTAGACAGACATTTTGTGTGGAGTCTGGGCAGGAACAACTTTGGGTTAAATGGGTTGATTTTGGGTCCAGGTTTGAGCTTGCCTTTTCCTTTAGTTAGGTTTTAATGTTGGTCAAAACTATCAACATTTTCTTCATTGTTTGTACTTTTCATGCCATGCTTAAGAAATCTTTCCCTCTCAGAAAGTCTAGAAAGTATTCTATATTTTCTGTCTTCTAAATTAGTCTATATTTTCTTCTAAGGGTTTAAAGTTTGCTTTTTCATGTGTGTCTTTGACTCACGTAAATGACCAAGATGGCCAAGATGGATGGCATAAGATGGGCTTCTTCCGAGCATGGACAACCCCTTCCCTAGCACCAGAGGCCCCAGGACACAGAGGGCCTGCAGGATTAGGGTGACCTTGTGGAGTTTGTTGTGATAAGTCCCCATACAGGCCTGTGTGCATGAGGGCTTCTTCACAGCCTCCTCCGACTCCATGTTTTTAGAGTTTGACATAAGTGACTCCATTTTCATGCCAGCAACTTTCACACATTTCTCCATTTTGATCAAGATTTTTCTCTGAAAGCATTGCTGATCCATTTTTTTCCCCAGAGACAGGATCTTGCTCTATCATTCAGGGGGTACAGTGGCACGATCATAGCTCTCTGTGTAACCTCCCTCCAACTCCTGGGCTCAAGCAATCCTCCCACCTCAGCCTCCTTCTGAGTCATTGAGACTCAGGCATGTATCACCATGCCCAGGTAATTTTTTTATGTTTTGTAGAGACAGGGTCTCACTATGTTGCCCAGGCTGGTCTTGAACTCCTGGCCTCAAGTGATCCTCCTGCCTCAGCCTCCCAAAGTGCTGGGATTACAGGTGTGAGCCACTGTGCCCAGCCTGAACAATGATTTTAAAGTCAGATTGTCCCTCAGTGCCAAGATGGACCTGTTCTGGTTGATCTGGTCCCATGTCGGTGGGGAAATGGCTAACAATTAGTAGTCAATGACAAAACCTTTTTAGCCATATTTGAGCAACAAGGGGGCCGCAAGAAGCTCTCAGGCTTAGTCTGCCTAGATTTCATTGTTAAGGTTAATTTTTTTCTGTTTCATTGGTGTTGGCCATCATCTCAAAATGCTAGGCCAGCATTACTTTGTACTTTTGCGGAAAGTTGACAGGCAATGAGGACAAAGTTTTAATAGCATAACACTGAGTAAAAATAACAGTAATATGACAAACCCAGTTTGCACAATAGTTTTGAGCCATGACGCAGGCCCGAAGGTAACCAACTAAACAAATCAAATGACCATGGGGAGCTGGGTGGGCCCTGTTGTAGCCCTGTGGCCTATTTTCTTATTTCATGTAATTAGTTCTCAATTTCCCCAGACAAATTCATCCAGGAACAGCATCTGGCATCAGCAATAGCACAGACACCACCTTGTTCAGCAAACAGATACTCAGGGGCAATGCTGTTATCTAAGACTACCCTGGCAAGAGAAGTTAATGAGTGTTGTTGTGTAGTGACATCCTTTGTAGCAGAGTCTCTGAGAATTCCTAGAGTAAAGGAATTGGCACTTAGTTTCGGGTTGAGAAAATTGTAAGACGCCTTGTATCAGTCTGCATCTAAGTGTAGTCCACTTTCTGAAATTAAATAGCAGAAATATTGGGCGGGCGCTGTGGCTCATGCTTGTAATCCTAGCACTCTGGGAGGCCGAGGTGGGTGGATCGTTTGAGCTCAGGAGTTCGAGATCAGCCTAAGCAAGAGCAAGACCCCATCTCTACTATAAATAGAAAGAAATTAGTTGGACAACTAAAAATATATAGAAAAAATTAGCCAGGCATGGTGGCGCACGCCTGTAGTCCCAGCTACTCGGGAGGCTGAGGCAGGAGGATAGCTTGAGTCCAGGAGTTTGAGGTTGCTGTGAGCTAGGCTAACGCCACGGCACTCTAGGCCAGGCAACAGAGTGAGACTCTGTCTCAAAAAAATAAATAAATAAATAGCCAAAATATTTTACTTTGGGTTTTACCAGTTGTAACATTCTGAACGTAAAGTTCAGAAACTTTATGACCTTTGGTAGCTAAAAGTTTTAATACGTGTACACTGTCTTCCTGATATGCCGCCTGCCAGGGAGAACAGAGGAGAAGGTCACCACATACTGCAGTAGAGTCGACTGTTGAGGGAAGTAAACATCCTGTACGTTGGCCTTTAGAGTTTGTGAAAAGTAAGAGGAGCTTTCAGTGAATCTTGAGCAGGACTGTCCAGGTATATTGTTGGCCTTCCCAAGAGAAGAAAAAAGGTATTGGCTGGCTTGGTTGACCAGGATACTGAAGAACGCACTGCACAGAGCAGTAAGAGTGGAGCCCGTGCTCCCGGCTGGAATCAGAGTGAGCACGGACCAGGCTGGGATGCCCGGTGGGGGTGCAGCAACATTGTCTATCATGTGAGGACCTTAAACAAATCTCCACCCACAGGCATCAGGTTCTTTACGGGCAGGATTGGGTTGTTACAAATGCTGGCAAGCAAGATAATGAGCCTTTGCCTTCTACTCTTCAATGATGGCTTTAATGCCCAATAGAGATTCTTTGCCTAAAGAGAACTGGTTCCTCCTGGGCAGAAGTTTCAATGGGTCAAACCGAATCTTAATAGGGGGCGCACTATGAATCCTGCCTACATATATTGATAATTTTGTCTATTAAGATATGCATATTTAGTAAGATAGAAGGAATAAGAGCTAGTGTTCAGCAGCACAATAGGGTGACTATGGTTAGCAATAATTTATTCTGCATTTTGAAATAACAAAAAGAGTGGAATTGGAATGTTCCCCCACAAAGAAATGGTAGTGTTTGAGGTGATGGATATCCCAATTACCCTGATTTGATCATTATACATACTTGTATCAAAATATCACATGTACCCCATAAATATGTACTTATTCTGTATCCATAAAAGTTAAAAAAGAAAAATAATAAAAGAAAAATAAAGAGACAGTATTTGACCCAGTAGAAGGAAGTGAGTTAGGCATTTTTTATTTGAACAGGGAACAATATAGTAAAACAAGGGGATTAAGAGAGATGGGGGCTCTGGAGTCGGCCAGTTTGACCTGATTTACCAAAGTCCAAAATATTTCCCCCTTTCAGGAGAAAGAGATTCCTACATGACATTTTTCTAAAAACTCTCAGCCAAGAAGGCGGGTTGGAGCAGAGTCACTAATAAAGAGCAGTGGGTGTCCTGTAAAGGACCAAGGAAGAAAAGGATAGGTAGGGACAGAAAGACATTTGGGGGCTGTGTGAGACCCCACTTTTGGACTTCAGCATCACTCCAAGGCAGCTTAGGGGGTTGATGAGGTTGGCTCCAGCATCAATGAGGACCTCATTCCCAGTCAGAAGGGTTGTTTCCCTTCCCGAGATGACTGGAGGGAAGGATGGGGAAGTGTAATTCTGCAGAGCCCCATCTCTGGGAATGTGTACCTAGCGGTTCCTGAGGGAGAGGTCGTTGGGCCTTCTTTCACGTATCGCGATCTCTCTTCCATTGTCCAGGCTTTTTGCAATAATGGCAGAGACCAGGAGGATTTTGTTTAGGGGCCTCTGTCTGTTGGAGCTGGAGATTGAGGATTTGGCTAGTTTTCTATTTATCAGCATCCTCCAGAGTACAGGCTAGCTGATTAGCCAAATTTACTAAATCCAGAGTGGACATCGTTTCCCGTTCCATGCAGGTTCTTTTAAAAAGTTGGGAAAGTTCTTGAGAGAGGCCATTCACAAACATAAAATTAAAGGCTACTCAAGTAGAATGGGCATCCCCTGGAAGTCCGGAGTTTTCCTGAAAGACAACCTAGAGTCGGCCGTAATAATTATGAACTGGCTCATTAGGCTCTTGGGTGTGACCTCGGATCTAGTTCCAATCTAGCCTCAGGAAAGGCTGTGGCAACGGCCTTATGAAGGAGTTTAGCTAAATTACAAGACTCTTTCCAATACTGGGGTATTTGTTTTTCTAAGTGTTGGTCAGGGTGAGTCCATTCAGGTTTGGCCGTCCAGTTGGACCTGGCCTTCACTGACAAGCATGTGACCCCACTGGTTTAGATCAGAGAAGTCAGGCTGATAAGACTGGATTACTGTGTTGAATTCATCAGCCAATCAGGGAGTGTCTTCAGCGGCTTTTGGAAATTCCTTGGCAATGACTCAGTTCAGCCTTAGTCCAAGGAACACTGGAGACTCAGGGTTTATCTGTGTCGTCAGAGGATTTTATTTAAAGAGGAAGGTTTTAACGGATTCCAGCTGAGGAGTAGCCGCCAAGGAGTCTGGGCAGAGAGGGAGCTCAACCAGAGAAGGGTGAGGAGAAGGGGGGGTGCTAGGAGGGGAGGGGTAGGCTCCAGAGTGGGAAAAGACCTTTGTATCCTCTTTAAATTGTGTATGTGTTGCAGCTGCCTTTGAGATGGTGTTTGTGGTAAGACAATTGTTGAGTACTGGATGTGTTTTGAAACCTCAAGGTTCCAACTGAAATATGTGTCCCTTTCAGGCTGTTTAACCCTGTAGCCATGGTCTTCTAGTTTAGTCCTAAGAAAACGATCTTGTAGAGTTTGATCCCCATCATGGCCACTTAACTCACCAAAATCTTTAACCAGGTACGCAAGCCAACCAAAAATGAAACCAAAAAGGAACTCACCAGAAGGACCATGTCCTTTTATAAAGGTCTTATAAAACAAGATCCCAAATAAAGTCAGAGGATTCCCCCAACCAAAGGGAGGGAATTCAGACCCAAGAGGTGATTTACTATCCAGGGATGATGACTTGTGGAGGTTGAGAGCACATGGGCTCTCGTGGGTACCATCGTGTGGTTCCGGGGGTTGCCAATCAGGAAAAGGCTTGTCTTCTTTGGGTCCTACTTCTAACACCAGATGATGTCAATCTAAAAAGAAACTCAGAAAGACAAGCTCTCCAGAACACATGAGTTTATTTGGGAATAGCAGAGGATAGCAATCAGAATATGCAGGCTATGATGGATCACAGGCATATCCAGGGGGATCAGGGTGGAGGGGAAACTTTTAAAGACAGAGAAAGAAGCCTATGAAAGCTGCTTTGAAACAAAGTCACAGGGCACAGAAGCTCACTGCAGTGGGCCCAGTTTGTTGGTGGAGACAGCTATTGCTAGGCAAGTGTCTTTGAGCAAGTGGCATACCTGGAACACTGCAACCTTCAGGAAGTTCTTGCAGTAAGTCCTGTTTCAGGCTTGTGTTTGTGAGGGCTTTGTCACGGCCTCCCAACTCCCTCTTATTGGTTTGACATAAGTGACTCCTTTTTCGTACTGGCAACTTTCACAGGGGCTTTTGGCTGTCTTTTTATTGATTTCTAACCCACTTGCCCTGTGTTCAGAGAACACTGGTCCTGTGACATGTGCTGTCATTCCCTTACAGAGTGTGTGGCTGGCGTCGTGGGTGCTCTAGGGTGGAAAGTGGGGTGGTGAGCACATGCGCTCATCTTGGAAGAATGCGTGCGTGTGGTTACGCCTTCTCTCCTCCACATCCCGCCCAACACCAGGTCCTCCTGGGCCCCCCTAAATGTTCTTCCCATCCACTCACTTCTCTCATCCTCCACTCCTGCCCGTGGTCCACATGCCATCCCCTCTTCCCAGGGGAAGAGCCAAGTGTACACCAGACAGGCACAGCCCCCTGCCCTCCTCTGCTGGGGAGGCCTGCAATAAACCCTAGGTAGAGGGTCAGGAGGTGCTGTGTGCTGTGGGGGCAGGAGTATTTGAGGGAGTGGCGCTGAGAGACAGTGGCATAGCCTTGCAGCCTCCCCCCAGCCAGATCCTGGCCTCAAACCTCAACATCCTGGATGCCCCTGCCTTCTCTATTTCTTTAGAGGCAGCCAGAGTGATATTTCTGAAACACAATTCTGCTGCAGTGTGAGGGGCCACTGACATTTCCCATGGTGGGGTTCAGAGCCCGTCTCCCCGGTGACCAAACAGGCACTGCGCTCAGTGTTCACTGGTGTCATTTCCTTTAATCCTCAAAACAACCATCAGGTAGTGCGGTGATTTCCTCTATGTCACAATAGGAAAACTGAGGCTCAGACCCCACATGGTAACACAAGCAGCCATTGAACCTGGTTGCTAGGGCGCCGCTGGCATCTCCTTGCTCACCCCTTGTGCTGGTTCTCTGCCTGGAAGACTTGGGGACACTGGCTGTCCCAGGTGCTGCCCAGCAGTGAAGGCTCTGGGAGCACCTGCCAGAGGTCAGGGGTTACTTAGGCTGAGCCCAGTCCTGAGTCCAGCCTGTGCCTGGTGCTCTCTGCTTATATAACCAGCCTGGGAGGTGTGGCCAAGGGAGTCTCCCAGGGAGGTGATACCTGAACAGCCTGTCTGGGCAGAGTGGAGGAGAGTATTCCCAGCAGGCTGGGAATCTGCATGTTGGTATCAGGGCCAGATCGGGCTAACCCTAACCCTAACCCTGCAGGCTGGCCCTGGCGTCAAGAGTGGGAGCAATGGGAAGTGCAGGAGGGGCTCAGGAGGGGAGAACCTACCCGTCCCCACTTCAGACCATGGCCCTGTGGCTGAGGCCCCACTAGGAAGCTCTGGGGGCCACTTTCCCTGCCTAAGTCAGGCCTGGGGAACCTACCTCTCCATCAGCTCTGCCCATTGGGCTCTCCTACCCTGGATCCTCGGGCCCCTCATAGGACCCCCTCCACATCCATGCCTCTGAGTGTGGTCCTCCCAACAACCTCCCTCAGCATCATTTGCCCTGTGCTTGGGGTATGGTGTGGAAGGGACCTGATGGCTGCTCTCCCCACAGGCCTCCCTGAAACCTAGTGACCACAAGCTGGATGAGGAGCTATGCCAGACTCTCACGCAGCGCTATGTGAGCATCATGAACAGGTTGCAGAGCCTGGGCTACAACGGCCGGGTGCACCCCGCACTGACCGAGCAGTTGGTGAATGCTTATGGCATCCTGCGAGAGCGGCCTGAGCTGGCAGCGTCTGAGGGTGGCTCCTACACTGTGGATTTCCTGCAGCGTGTGATGGTAGAGACTGTGCACCCCAGTATGCTCACTGATGCACTGCTGCTGCTCTCCTGCCTCAACCAGCTGGCACATGATGACGGCAAGCCCATGTTCATCTGGTGATGCTGGTGCCCGGAGGCCCAGGCTTGCTCTGCCCTGCACCCCTGTGCAGGGCCATTAAAGCTTTCCATAGACACTGGCCGCTGGGCCTGCACCAGTACTCCTGGGTGGTACTGCCTCCCCTGGGGTGGCCCGCCAGACCCCTGCACCATGCCTCTGCAGTCCTGCCTGCCTTGGAGATCCACATCCATCCCCAGGGCTCAGCACTGTCTGGCTGAAGGGGTTGGTCCAAAGGCCCCGGGCTCCGCTCACTTAGCACTGGGAGCAGCAAGAGTTCCTGAGCCTTGGAGCAGGAAAAGCAGGAATTGGGAAGGAGTGGAGAGGGCAGGGAAGGGCTGTGGCTCTGTGCCAGCAGCACTGGTGAGGGACACCGAGCAGGGACCTCAGTGCAGAGCACAAGGCAGAGGTAGCAGGAGGCGAGTATGTGGGTGTGGGAGTCCCTCCCTGCTTATTAGGCAGGGGCTGGGGACGGGGGTATCTTCTGGACCTTGAAGACAGGAAAGCATTAGAGGGAGTGTAGCTGCAGCTCACCCAAACCTGGGTGAGCACAGGCACATGGCAGTCCTTTCCCAAGACACCCAAGGTCCAGGAAGAAAGGCCCAGTCCACAGGGTCCTGGAGACCTGGGGTGGGGGGCTCAGAGCTGGCAAGGGCAGAGCCCAACTGTCACGGGGGCTAAAGGCACAGGCAGGATAGGGGAGCAAGTGAAGCGGGGGCAGGGAGGGCTTCTGGGAGGGGACCTGTAGATTGAGGTGGAAGGGCCTGTGGACAGTGCAGGAAGCTGAGGGGCTCTGGCCAGGGCGGGCTGTCCCTGCGGAGGGAGTGCCTGAGGGGGAGAGACGGGCAATGTGGGAAAGTCCAGAGTGGCCTCTGGCCTACAGGTAGAAAAGGAGAGCCTGCCTGAGAGAAGGCAAGGAAGCACTGGCTGCGATGGGAGGAGAGGGGATAAGGACCCCCTCCCCCCCAGAGGAAGGTCCCAGAGCACCAGTGCTTGCTAGCCAGAGAGGATGGCAAGAGGGACCAGAGGAGCCACCGGGTCTGGGTTCAAACGGGAATCTCATCAGCCACCAGCACGGAGTCCAAAAGCTGAGAGCGGCGGCGGGCGGCGGGGCGGCGCTGCTGCTGCTGCTGCTGGTCGACCTGCCCCTGGCGCTGCCCGGCCTGCTGCTCTGGCTGCCACTGCAGGCTTGGCGCCGCCCCTTCTGCTACCGGCCCGCTCCGCCGTGTTGGGTGCCGCCTGCGCCTTGGCGCCCGCCCGCTGAACCGGTGCGCTGCTTCGTCTTCCTCTCGGCCAATCTGTGCCTGTTCCCTGACGGGCTGGCGCGCTTCAGCAACCTGTCGCACAGCCAGCGGCGGGCCGAGACCATTGGAGCCGCGCTGCTGCCCGGCCTACGGCCCTCGCTCTACAGAGCTACGGACTGCAGTCAGCCGTGGCCCCGAGCGCAGCGCGGGGCGGTGGTGGCCGCAGTGCCCGCGGGTCTGGATTTTGTGTGCCTGCAGGTATTCGATCTGCGCGCCGCTCGTCGCTTGGTGGGCCGCCTGGCGCCGAATATGGGCCCGGTGCTGTACGACGTGGGTACGCTCGGCCTGCAGCCTGGGCTGCACCTCAAGCTGCTGGGCAGTGGGCTGCTGCTGGCCTCACGCTACCCGCTGCTGCGTGCCACCTTCCACTGCTTCCCCAACGCGCGTGGTGGGGAGGCGCTGGCCTCCAAGGGACTACTGTCCGCACAGGTACCGGCTCACCGGCGGAGGCACGCCCTGGTTGGGGAGGAGCCAGGGTGCTAGGTGGAACTGGCAAGGGGAGCCGGGGCTGTCTGGTGTTGCAGGCGCAGCTGGGCCACCTGGACGGGCGCTGCATAGTGGAATTCCTGCACTGCACGCACTTGCATGCAGCGCCTGGTAAGCCCTCTGGGTGGGGTCCTCGCAACTTAGCCAGGCCGTCCTGCCCCTCTCCGTGGTGGCTTTGGGTCCCTATTCTACCTGCACCTCTACTCCTCACCTCCCACTGTCTGTTCACTGGCCCAGGCACCGGAATTCCTGAGAAGTGACGGGGTAGGCTCACAGATCAGGAGCGGTAGGGTGGGGGGTGTCCAGGATGCGGATCCGTACCCTGGGCTGATTAGACTTCACACCCCTCCCCTCCGCAGAGGATGGGCCCTTGCGCTGCAAACAGCTGACGCTGCTGCTGGACTGGGCAGAGCAGTTTGAGGCGGAGAGCAGCCAGAGTGACGAAGTAGTGGCCTTCAGCGTGCTCCTGGGTGATCTAAACTTCGACAACTCGAAATGTGAGGAGAGGCTGGGGCGAGCCTCTCTCTCTGCAGACCACGAGCAAGAGCAACAGCACAAGCTCCTCAGCTGCTTCCAGGACCCCTGCCGGCTGGGGAGCGGACAGGAGCAGCCCTGGGCCCTGGGTACCGTGCCTCGGGGCTGGGGGGTGGTGCGGAGGGGAGAGTGGATAAGCTCAAGGGCTGTGGGCCCAATCTCCCACTGACACCGCTCTCCCCCAGCCTCCCACAGGGACGATACTGAGCACCCGCAAGCTCCACCACTCGGTGGCCAGCTCCCCCGAGATGCTGCGGAGGTGAGAGGCACCGTCTGCCCTCAGCCCAAGGGGTGCCCTGGCCTTGGTGACACCGCCCCTCCCCCAGGGCCCTGGAGCAGGAGAAAGGGCGCCACCTATACCTGGCAAGCCCTCCCTTGGGAAGGAGCTGGACCAAACCCTGGCGGGGCAGGCGGCTGGACTACATCACGTACCATGGAGTACCCGGGGGCCCGCTGAGTCCAGCAAGTGCCAGAGTTCAGGGCTGGGCCTGCAGGCGCTGGGACGACCCCCACCAAACCTGACTCCCACCCACAGGAAGTGGAACAGGTGATGTTCAGTACCGCCCTGGCGGGGCTCACAGACCACCTGGCCGTGAGCCTGCAGCTCCAGGTCTCGGTGGCCTCCTAACGCAGGCACACAGAAGACAAGTGCACAGCCGGCACAAACAGCACAACGCAGAGCTTGAACTTGGCCCGGTAGCCACGCCCTGAGAACCGGGCGACTGAACGGATCTTTATTGTGGAGGCCCTCACACAGCCTCCTGGGCCCGGCGGTAATCATAGACGCTGCCGCGCTCTGGGAAGGCCAGGGGTTGTGGGCACGACCCCAGTGGTGGGGCGGGGTCCTCCGGGTCCCCGTAGCCCCCGCCACCAGGCGTGTGGAGGCAGAATACATCCTGAGGGGCAGAGAAGCAGGCTCAGCGCAGGCGTGGCCCCTCCCTGTCCCTGCCTGCAGCCCTCTCCCCAGCAGGGCAGCATCCATCACCCGCACCCCCGCGCGTCCCCTTTCCTTCGGGAGTCAAATTAACTCGGTCTCTGGTTATTTTTACAACTCTGTTCACCCTCTGTGGAATGGGGCCGACGAGGGGAGGTGGAAACAAGACAGGCCGCAACCCTTACCCCCGGGTACACGGGCACCGACGTCTTCCCACCCAGATTCACTGCCCGGCCATCCTTACGGATCAGCAGGTTTAGACCACGGGCACCAGACTCGCCCCCTGTGGGGAGAAGCCAGGTGTGAGGTGTCCAGGGAGGCCAGGAAGAGAAACGGAGCTGGGAGGGGAGGACATAAGGGGAGGCCTAGCAGGGTGGGGGAGGGGGCAGAGCAGGCCTAAAGGTCCTTAGGAGGCCACCCACCGTGGAGGCCATAAGGCCGGAAGGCACGGCGCTCGGTCAGCACCGACAGCAGAGCCTCTTCTCGGAAAAGCAGCTCTCGGATCACACCGTCACCGCCCCGGAAGCGGCCTCTGCCCCCAGAGCCCGACCTCAGCTCGAAGCGGCGCAGGATAACCGGGTACCTGCGCGGGCAACAGATCAGCATGCCTCCAGCCCAGGCTCCAACTCCAGCCCGCTCCCCAGCCCCCGGCCTGCGCTGCTCACCGGCTCTCCAGGATCTCGGGGTCGGTGATGCGCGTGTTGGTCATGTGGCTGTGCACACCACTGCGCCCGTGCCAGCCAGGGCCCGCGCCTGTGCCGCCTGCCACCGTCTCATAGTAGCCCATGTGGGCGTTGCCCAGGGTCACGTTGTTCATGCAGCCCTGTCCAGGGCAAGTGGCTGCTGCGCTGAGCTGGAATGGAGCCTCCCCTCCCCACCCAGCAGGCCCCAGAACTGCACCCACCCTGCCTCGCCAAACCTGGGAAGCTGCACAGGCTCCAAAGGCCCTCAGGATGACGTCTACCACACGCTGCGACGTGAGTACGTTGCCGCCCACCACCGCCGCCTCAGGGGAGGGGTCCAGGATGGAACCTCTGGGAATCACCACCCGCACTGGTGCCAGGCAGCCCTGTGCGTGGGTGGGGACACTCAGAGGCAACTGGGGGTGGGCCTCACTCTCGGGCTCCGGGAGAAACACACCCCCCAGCACCCCTGGGATTAGTCTGGAATTAGGCTGACCGACTCTCAGACACACTCAGGGTTAACCTCACACTGGGTGGGGCACCCCCTCACACACACACCCCTGCAGACCTGGTTGAGCGGGATGTCCCGGCCTACTAGGCAGCGTAAGCAGTAGATGAGGGCGGACAGCGTTATGGCCCGAGGTGCGTTGAGGTTACCAAATACCTCAGGCCCAGTGCTGCTGAAGTCAAACACCGCGCTGCCCTGCCCATTCAAGGGGAGGGAAGAGGACGTCAGAAGGTGGGCGGCCATGCCCCTGACCCCCAAGTGGGTGCACTCCCCAGGCAGCCTGACCTGACTCGGGTTGATCTGCACACGGAGGTGGATGGGGGAACCGTCGTCCATGTGGTCCTCTGCAGACACCTCCAGGGGCAGGCCCCGGGCCTGCCGGGAACTTCCAAAGGTCCTCAGCATGTCACGAACTGCCAACTCAGCATTTGCCTAGCAGGGAGGAGGTTCAGCAGCAGTCATGCCACCTTCAGGGTGGCCCAGCTTCCTAGGGGCAGGCACAGTGCTTCCCCCCAACTGATGCACCCAGGCCCACCTGAATATGGCCCATGTAAGCCTGCACCACATCCAGGCCATACTGCCCGATGAGCTCCCCCACCAACTGGATGCCCTTCTGATTGGCTGCCACCTGGGCACGAAGATCTGACAGGTTGTCATGCAGATTCCTGGTTCCACTACAGCTAGGGATCTTGCCTGGCGCACGCAGGGCCTCAGTCACCGCTGGATGGACAGGGTCACCACTGAGCCCTCTCCAAGCTTAAGGGCTGCCTGGTGCCCTATTCCACACCCATTGTACCCCAACTAGGCACTGGAGGCCCCCTTGTTGGCCCTTCCCTGGCTCTCTACTTCCCCTGCTGACTCCTGCAGTACCCTAAAGACCCCAGCCTCCACCCTTCTTCCACCACAGCCCAGCACCCCAAGGCACCCTAGGCTTGGGCAAGCAGCTTTGCCAATGACCTCGCTGGAGCCGGAGGTGCCTGGAGCGGGAGGCAGTTTCATCCCTCAGCAAACTCTGCTCCCTCCTTCATCCCTCCCACCTTCTCTGCCCACTCCCCTAGACCCTCCCCGACTCGCCTGCCCTCCGCCCTGCCAGCTGCCCCAGCCAAGTACCTTCAAAGAACATCAAGGTGCACCTGTCAGTGCCATCCGCACCCCTCCCCTAGGTTTCCCAGGTCTGGACAAGGTCTACAGCCCCTGGCAAGCAGTGAGGCCTGGCCCCGGGACCACTCCCCACCTCGGGAAAGCCCCTCCACCCTGGAGTCTGGGTGAGGGTCCTTTCTGAGGCACCCTAGCCCCAGCCTCTGCCATGTGTCTGCAGATGTCCCTCCATGAGCCTTGCCCCTGCCCCAGTTCACAATGACGAAGGGACCAGCCAGGCTGGACATCCTACTTGTGTCCCCAGCGCCCAGAGCAGCCTATGGCTCTGTTACCCACGCCCCCTCCCCAGCCACGGCTCCTCCCTTCACTCCAGACGCCTCCCTGGGCTCTCTGTCCCACCTGCCCTGTGCCAGAGCTCCACCCTCTAACTGTCCAACTTGACCCCTACCCCCTCTGCTATATCCCATCGAGCACTTGCCCCCACCTCCTCAACAGCCCTGTCCTCTGCCTAGCTCAAGGCTCAGCATCACTTGGGGCAACGCAGCTGCTCCTACCCCACTGCCCCCACCCCATCACAGGGCCACTCAGACCCCCGTCCTCTCTGCACCTGGGTGTATTTTTTTTATGTATTTTTTTTTATTTTTTATTTTTTTTATTTTTTTTGAGACAGAGCCTCACTCTTTTGCCCGGGCTAGAGTGCCGTGGCATCAGCCTAGCTCACAGCAACCTCAAACTCCTGGGCTCAAGCAATCCTTCTGCCTCAGCCTCCCGAGTAGCTGGGACTACAGGCATGTGCCACCATGCCCGGCTAATTTTTTCTATATATTTTTAGTTGTCCGATTAATTTCTTTCTAATTTTTAGTAGAGACGGGGTCTCGCTCTTGCTCAGGCTGGTCTCGAAATCCTGAGCTCAAACAATCCGCCCGCCTCGGCCTCCCAGAGTGCTAGGATTACAGGCGTGAGCCACCACACCTGGCCTGCACCCCGGTGTATAGGTGGACCAGCATGGGCCCAGCTGAAAGCCCTTCACAGCCGCCCCACCACCCAGTGACTCAGACCCAAGCCCAAAAAACTCTCCAGGAGCCTGCAGCCCCTGACCCTGGCCCCACTGCTTCTCCAAAGACCCCACCAAGCATAGACTGCACACACCACCAGCAGCTGCCTACCTTGAAACAATTCCTCCCCCTCCAGCAGCCTGACCCTGGGTGTCCTGGCCACCTCCCCATGTTCAAAACCACCTCCCAGGAGGCCTTCCTGGGCCCAGGCAGAATTCTTCTCAGCTCCTGCCATCATCTCAGAGAGGTGATCTGTATCTGCCCCCTGGGGTCACCACCTATCTCCATCCCCAGGTCCAGCCCCTCCTGGTTGCCAGCAGTAGCCACATGTCCCAGCATGCTGAATGCCACCCCAGCCCCACTCCTACTCCCACTCACCCTCCTCCTGGAAGACGCCCCCCTGGACAAGTTTGAAAGACAGGAAGACGGCTCCCTCCTGCTGCAGCGAGGTGGAGTGGGGGGGCATGGAGCCTGGGGTAATGCCCCCAATGTCTGCGTGGTGCCCTCGGCTGGCCACATAGAACACTGGCCGTGTCTGACCTGGCCAAAACACCTGTGGGGGTGGAGAACAATGGTCAGCTGCATTGGCTGCCCTGCCCCACCAAAGGTTGCCAGGCAGTACCCCTCACCGGTGTGATGACAGTCAGATCTGGAAGATGGCTACCCCCTGCACTGGGGTGGTTACTCAGCAACACATCGCCAGGGTGGAGGTCAGCACCCAAGTGCTGGATCTGAAACAAGAAGACAGGTGCAGAGTGGGAAAGCGGGGTGGCGGGGGGCACAGGCAGGTGGGGAGCAGGGGAGAGGCTCACCACACCTGGAACTGCACAGTCTCCTGCATGGCACCAAGATGCACAGGGATGTGGGGAGCATTGGAGACCAGCCCCCCGTCAGGCCCAAAGAGGGCACAGGAGAAGTCAAGGCGCTCCTTGATGTTGGTGGAGATGGCTGTGCGCTGCAGGATTCGGCCCATCTGCTCTGGGGACACAGAGTGACCAGGCACGTGCTGGCACCACCCACCCACAGCATGGCCCCAGGAAAGGGAGGAACAGGACCCACCAAGGTCAAAGCCTCCCTGGCTCAAACCCAGGACTCAGTAGCTTTTCCTGTGCCCTGGGAAGACCAAGGTCGTGGTCTGCCCACCTGGGCACAGTGAGGCTATAGCCAGACCATGTCCTGGCCTGTGTGAAGGGTACCACCTTCTTCCCAGCCCTGCTTGGAGTTACAGCATGAACCTGGTACCTCCCATTGACCCTGTGCTCTTTGCCATGGGCATGCTTTCCCTCTGTACACCCCTACCAGCCACCACACATGACAAGGCCAGTGCTGTTGGCCATGCTGCCTGTTAGCCATGCCGCCTGTGCCTACCTCTGCGCCATTTGCAGAACCCCTGTGCCCTACCCCACGGGGAGCTAGGGCTGTGGGGAAGATGGCAGCAGCCACTCACCAGCAATGCTCATGAAACGGTGCGAGAAGATGGACAACTGGATGGGGTCAACCTGAGTGCCTACTGTGCTGGAGGCTTCGGCCCCCACAGAGATGCGGATGTCTCCTGTCTCAGTCACCTCTGCCTGGCAACCTGGCTCCACCAGGATGGTGCTGGGGACAGGGAGAACACAGAGGCTGCAAAGTACGAGGCAGAGCCCCCTCCCACCGGGGGCCCCACAGCCCCAAGCCAGTGATGGGACACACAGAGTCCCTCAGGCCCCTGTGACCAGAGAAGCCCCTACCAGGGGCCCCAGTCCCCCCTCACAGCTACATCGTGGCCAGCCTTGCCCACCTGTTGCTGTCGATGATGAGGCAGGGCCCCTGGAGCGTGTGCCCATAGCCCAGCTCTCCTAATAGGTACACAGGGGTTTCCTGGTAACCCCCCTCAAAGTAGCACTGGGTCATCTGTGGAAGAGTGTAAGGTGAGTACAGACTCTTGGTCCAGCACCCTCCCCAAGGCTTCTCAACAGGGCATGGTCTCCCCACCCACACCTAGTCCCATGTCCCATGGCTGTGGGAGGGCTGGCATGGCAGGACCACCAACCTTGTCTACCCGGGGAGGCCCGGTCTGGACTTTAGGGGTGTCCTCAAGGTGAAGCCTGCTGTGACCGGTGCCCCTCACCCTCACGTCGTCCACCACCACTGGCCGCTCAGGGATGACAAAGCCAAACTCCCTCATGTACCTGCAGCCCCCGGCCCAAGGGAACCATCAGGGCAAGGTGGCCAGGCTGGCTGGCCACCCACCAGGGCCCCCAGGATGAGGAGCTCACATACCTCTCCACGAAGGCTGCCCCGAAGTCGCCAGCCTGGGGTGAGCGGGCTGTGGCCGGGTGCTGGTGGGCAGATACCATTAGGGCACAATCTGTGCCCTGGTAGCGCAGGTGCAGGAAGCTCTCGGTGCTGATCTGGGACCTGGGGTAGGTGGGTGGATGCAGCACTCACACAAGAGCCTGCTGGCCTGTCCCCCGCTCACCCAGCACCCCATAAGAACACCTGTCCTGTCTTCTCCAGCACCTGGAGTCCAGGAGCCCCTTCTGACCAGAGCCCTGGGAGCCCACCTGGAGAAGCCCTGGGCCCGTAGGGCATCCACGCACTGCTCCTCCAGGCGGCTCAACCTCTGGTCCAGCTGCACGAAAGTCTCAGGTGCATAGGACAGGGCACAGGGCTCCTGTGCCTCGTGCACCACGTCTGCCAGGGCCAGGCCCAGCGCCGACAGCAGACCACTATGCCTGTGGGGACAGGCGCGATAATGGGGCACCTCCCAAACCTGGCTTCCCAGCCCAGGGCACATGCACACCAATACAACACGACAAGACCTACCTGTGGATGTGCACTGTGTCCATGCCTAGGGCCCGAGCAATGGCACAAGCATGCTGCCCACCAGCTCCCCCGAAGCAGGCTAGCACATGGGCTGAGGGGTCATGGCCTCGTGCCTGGGGAGCCAGAAGGGGTCAGTGGTCTCTCCTACCCTGCCCTCCCACCCTGTACCCTTCCTGGGGTCAGGAAGCAGGGCTGGAAGGCGAGGAGAGGTGGACGTACCTGCGTGAGTGCACGGATGGGCCGGCACATGGCCTCGTTGGCCACACGCACAAACCCCATGGCCACCTCCTCCAGGCTCAGTGGGGATGCCGGGCAGGTCCCATTGGTCAGGAAGCTGTTAACCTCAGTGGCCACAGCCTCCAGGGCCTTGCGGGAGGCCTCGGGGGATAGCGGCTGGTCCTCTCTCGGCCCAAAAATGCAGGGGAAGGAGGCAGGCAGCAGGCGACCCAGGACCAGATTAGCATCCGTCACTGTCGCAGGGCCCCCTGGGAGGTGGGCATGGAGTGGGGTTTGGAGCTGGAGGCTGGGGACCAGGAGTGGGTAGCCAGGATGAGGCAGAAGGGAAGGGCTGGGGGCAACGGGAGGAGAGAGAAGCCTGGCAGGGCAGATACTGGCTCTTACCTTTGCGGTAGCAAGCAGGGCCTGGGTGAGCTCCTGCTGACTCGGGCCCAACCACAAAGAGGCCAGACCTTGGGAGAGGGAGGACTGGAATTGGAGGTGGGGAAGGAGGTAGGGCTGGGGGTCCCCACCCAAGAGGTGGTAGGGGTGGCTGACCTGAAGAAGAGACGGGAGCCTCCCCCAGCTGCCACTGTGTTGATGTCCAGCTGAGGAGCCTGGAGGGTGACACCAGCTGTGCTGGCCTCAAAGACATGTTCAAATTCCCCAGCATAGCGGCTCACATCCGTGGATGTGCCTGGAGGGATGGTGCTGGGAGTCACTCGAAGACCTAGAAGCCCAGCTTTGTTCAGCCTGGCAGCTAAGCCTCCCCCAGACTCTGCCCTTGAACCTTCATACCTCCCATGTCAAAGCCGATGACAGGTTGGCCACCCTCCACCTGGTAAGTGGTGGCTGAGTAGCCAACTACACCACCAGCGGGGCCTGAGAGCACAGCACGGGAGCCGCTGAAGGTGTCCATGGGCACCAGGCCGCCATCAGAGCGCATGAACAGCACCTGCACATCCTGTGAACCAGCGGCAGGTGGCAGTGAAGGGCCGGGCAGGCATAGGGCCGGGGCCAGGAGTGGGCAGCCAAGGGGCCTCACCTTGAGCTGGCCCTGGAAGCCTCGGCGGAAGCCCTGCACATAGCGCTGGATAGCGGGCGTGAGGTAGGCGTCGGCGCAGGCCGTGTGCCCCCGAGGAACGATGCGCACCATGGGCATGGCCTCCGAGGACAGGGACACGTGAGTGAAGCCCAGCTCCCGGGCCAGTGCACCCACCTGCTGCTCGTGCTGGGTCCACCTATGACGAGAACCCGTGGTGCTGTGGTGCCTGCTGAGGCCTACCACCCACCCCCCAAGGCCTGCCACCGGAGGCCCTCACTCACGTGTATGAGTGCATGAGCACCACAGCCAGGCTGCGGATGCCTCGCGATAGGAGCCCCTCCAGTTTCCCACGCAGGGCCCCCAGGTCCACCGGCCGCTGCACTTCCAGCAGGTCCCCTGTGCGGCCTGCCAGAAATCTCATCACAACACAGTCAAAGGCCACCAGGGTCTGCCAGCCCCCAGATCCTATACCTGCCACCCACACCCGCACCTTTGACGGGCGTCCCGGCGCCTGGCTCCCCTCGGTACAGCACCACGCGCTCATCTACCTCCAGCACCTCCTCGTACAGCACCTCAGGCATGGGCACAGCCTGGGGGTGGGCAGAGGCTCAGAGGAGGCCCAGGCCTGAGGGTCCTTGGTAGGGTCCTGCGTGGGTGGGCAGGGCGGGCGAGGGGATGTGTCCCAGCAGGCCAGTCCACAGGCTCAGGAGACACAATCAGACTGGGCGGTCCTGGCAAGGCCAGGCCAGCAGTAGGCTCTCTGCCCCCCAGGCAACTGAGTACAGCCAACTGGCCTGCCCCCACAGGGGCAGCTTCTTCCCAGAATCCAGCAGTGGGGGCAGGGCTCCCGCCTTTCCCTCAGCCTGAACAGGGCTGGCTTGGGCTGCCCCACCCCAGGGTCCAGGATAGGGCATGTTGGCAGGGAGGAACAGGGTACCATGTACCCACTCAAAGGGCTGGGGGGACTCTGCTTGTTGGTGGGTGCCTTGGGGCCACCACTAACTCTTCCAACTGCCTACCCCATGGGTCATGGCACCCCTGGAGATGTGTGAGCCACACGACCTGGCCCCCTGCTGGAATGGAGGAGCTCACCAGGTCAAAGAGGTCCTCACGGGCCTGGGTGCCAATGTGCAGAAGGTCCCGGAAGCCACGTGTCACCAGCAGTGCCACTCGTTCCCCCTGCCGCTCCAGCAGTGCATTAGTGGCCACTGTAGTGCCCATGCGGATGCTGGCAATGCGGCTGGTGTCCAGCGGCCGGTCCCGGGGCAGCGGCATGCCCCCCTCCTGGGGACCACATGGTCAGCATCAGGCTTCTGGTAGTGGGTCCCTCCCCACCCCACCCACTCTGCCCCGGCCCACCTGCTCCAGGATGCGGCGGATGCCCTCAGTAGGTGCGTCTGCATAGTTAGCAGGGTCCTCTGAGAGCAGTTTCAAGACCCGCACGTGCCCACCAGGGCACTGGGCAAAGACGTCTGTGAAGGTGCCTCCGCGGTCGATGGCAAAGTGGAAGTGCCCCTCTGGGGTGCCCATGATGGTGGGGCCAGTGCCCAGTAGCAGCTCTTCAGCTGGTAGCCCGGGGAGAACTGGACAGAGGTGGGGGTCAGCCTGGGTGCACTGGCAGTAGGGCTGATCCCTGAGCAGGGTGAGATCAGGGAGGGGGGCTTCCCAGTCCAGGAGGGGTCCTGGGGGAGAGACCCACGGGCACGACTCTGGGCAGAGCCAGAACTGCAGGACTGGCTCAGAGAGCGGCCTGAGTCAGAGCGAGAGCTGGACAGGCCGGTCAGCCCGCCGGTCCCCCCAACCCCTTACCCACTTCTCAGTGTTCCTGGGTTGCGGAAGAAGCCGGGGAGCAGGCGCTTCGGAGGCGGAGACGCCGCTGGACCCTGGAGCCCGCGGGCGGTCCTGGCTCCTCGAGCACGAAGAGGCACGGGGTCGGAGTGGGCAGGCGAGTGAGCCGCACTTCCCGCTTGGCTCGACCTTGGGCCAGCCCACGCTGGCCACGGGATGGGGCGGAGCCTGTGCCACAACGGGGCGGGGCGCGTGGCCGGGGGCGGAGAGGGGGAGGTGGCGCGGGGAGGGGAGGGAGAAGCGGCGCGGGCAGGGGAGGGGCGGACACCGGGCGGAGCGCCCACCTGGCCCGCGGGCTGGGCTCCGGGCAGCTCCCAGGGCGTGGCAGTTCCCGGCCCTCCCTGCCCGCGCCGGCGCACCTCGGGGGAGGGGCCTTCGGGCCCGCCCGGCACAACCCGGCCCGGCCCTCGGGGTTGCGTCAGTCCCGGGCCTCCCCGAACGGTGCAAGCCTGGCGGCCCGCGGCCAGGCTCAAGGGCACCTTGGCGCTGCTGGCTGCTGCCCGAGCTGGCCGACCGTGGGCGTCCTCAAAATCCGCCGCCAGGTGCCCGGGGCTGCAATAGGGCTGCCCTGGCTGTGTCCTCCGTGCGATGGGGGAGTAAGGGCGGAAGGGAGACGAAAGGATACGTTGTCAGAAGGAACAGGACCCAGTGCTTGGTCCACTGGCCACAGCACACGGACACACGAGATCCGGTTGATTAAGGGCAATCCAGGCTCCGATGCATCCGCCTTATGCCCTCTGATCTTCGCCCCGCCCCTTCCACCAGCCCAGACTCTCTGCTGGCCCCCTGGGTCTCTGCTCCTCCAGCCCTTCTAGGGCAAGGGCGGGGACTCCAGCTCCCCAGTAGACAGGGATCTGGCTCAGGATCAGGCACACGGGACCCACTGCCCCAGAAATGGGCCGCTGCCATGTCTGGACGACTAGCCACTGAGTGGCAAGTGCCCTCCATGTGCTGTCCCCAGACCCCTAGCCTGTGGACCTCCCTCCTATCTCCATTCCTACACCCAGCCAGGGCATAGACCATCACACCACTGTCCGGCTGCAGGAGCCCCACCCCGACTGCTCGGGTCAGCAACCCCATTCAATCCAAGACCTCCCCCAACAGGCCTCTGCAGCCTCCCACTGGGGCCAGCCCACTCACATCCCCAAGCTCCTGGGTGCTTGGGCCACCTCTATTCCCCCAATCCCCATACACCTCTCTAGCCTGGCTCTTAGCCCAGGGTGCACCAGAGAGGATTCCACAACTCCACTCATAGCCCCACCACCTGCTGCCCACCTCTCCTATGCCCGGGCCGCAAACCCTTTCACTGCCCATGAGCATCACCCTAGCCACCCCACCTTCCCGGGCCCCCCACCCCTGCTGGCTCCTTGTCTTCATCTATCCCTGAAAGTCAGCGTCCCAGCTGTTCCAATACATATGCTCTGGGGTAATGTCTGTTTCTGGCAGGAACCAGGCCTGCAGGATCCACCCACCTCCTGTCTCTCCCTGCATGGCCAGACACTTCCCCAAGCAAGGGGCCCATTCCCTCGAGACCCAGGGTCACCTCCCAGAATGCCTGTTCCAGGGGCAGCTCCCCTTCCAGCACTCAGGCCAAACCCTTTGAGCTGCCCTCAAGGCCCTCTCTCTCACATCCCGTGCCCCATCTGCCACAAATCCTGTTACTTCCACCTTCAAAATGTATATCCATCTCTGCATGTCAAGGTGTCACTTTAGCAAAAAAGACAAAATATATATCCAGAGCCTGATATTTTTCACACTTCCACCCTGACCAACCACGCTTCTGTCCCTTCTCTCCAGGAGTGAGACTGTCCCCATTCCTGCCCTGTCCCCACACCCCCACCCCCCTGCATCCGTCTAGGGAGCCCAGAGAGCACAGGGCCAGGAGATAGAGCCTGCCCTCAGACTCCCTCTAACGGTGAGGCCCTCCTGGTCCTTTGCTGCAGCAGCACTGGCCTCATCACTGTGCCTCAGGCACACCCAACCTGCCGCTACCTCAGGGCCTTTGCACAGACTATTTCCTTGGCCTGCAAAGCTGAATTTCAGCCTTGTGGCTCCCTCATTTGGCTCCCACTCTGTTTGGATGTCACCTTCTCCCCGCTGTGCTTCCTGAAAGAGCCCCACCCTGCCCCCTTGCTTTGCTCTGAGATCCTCGAGATCCCCGCAGCACTAGTCAGCACCTGGCCCGGCACAGCTCCTTGGTGGCAGGGCTTCTGCCTGGCTTCTCTCTGTCTTGGCAGAAGCTGAATGACTGTAGCCTTGTGGCCTCTAAGAAGAGCCCCCACCACTGCTCACCTCTGTCGGCATCCTTGAATTTGATTGTTCTTCGCCTGGGCAGCCGGGGATTGGCAGTGACCTCAGCCAGGAACCCGGAGCTGCAGAAGCCCAGGCTGCTGCCCCGGTTCCTGAGCACCAGCTTCAGCTCTTGGTTCTCTTGGATGAGCTGCACAAGCCGCCGCAATTCCTCGTTCTCCTGTGCCAGCCGTTGGATCTCCTGCCGCAGGCCCTCATAGCTGCTGAGGAGGGACATGCCCGGCAGCCAGGGGCAGCAGCTGGCCAGCAGCCGGCGGGCTGGCCAGGGACAGCAGATCCCGCCATTGTGAGGTCAGCAGCTGCCCCTGCCCCCATGCCTCGGCCGCATTCCAGGACTTCAGGGTCAGTGCCCAGCTGTTCTGACCACCTATGGTGGGGCTCACCTAACCTCTGATCTCTGGCCCCTGAAGGCCAAATGGCCATTAGATGCCCAGACCTGCCCCAGGCCTCTGGGTCCCTCCAGAAAACCCCTCCTGGAAGATGGAAGCTTCTTTGTCCCAGGCCAGCCCAGGTGTGTTATGAGGGGAGGGAGAGGGGATCCAAACATCCCCACCTACCCACCTGGCTGCCACTGGCCACCAGCTGCAGCTTCCCAGTCTGCCTGTGCCAGGACACGAGTCTGGGCACCTGGGCATGATATCTGGGCAGTCACAGTTGACATAACATCTAAGGGGCCAGGGAGGATGGGTGCGTAAGCTGCCCTGCAGGAAGGGGGCATTTCTGGCCCAGCAACAGCAGGAGCTGGACAGAGGTGACCAGGGCAGGTCAGCACTGCAGGGGTGTGGGTGTGCCAACGAGCACATTAGGAGAGCATGGGATGGGGCTGCAGGCAAAAAGATGGACCTGGCAGTCCATCTCAACTGCCACCACAAGGCAGGCTGGGCCTATTACAGGGGTGGCAGGGCCACAGCATTGTCACATGGAGGGTGCAGCAGGCTTGTAGGTACCCTGGAGGAGGAACCATATCTGGGCCACAGCATTGTGGCTGAACACCTGGGCCTAAGAACAGGGGATTCCCCAGGGACAGGAGAGCTACCACCAAGGGTGACAATGGGCTTGCATTTTAGATCATATAAAGGACTTTCTTCTTTTATCCAATTTATTTTTTAAAGGGACACTTCTCTGCAGTCAGTTTGATTTTGTGGCCTTTTCTCACATCATGATTGTTTATTTCACATCATTTTTTCCCTTTTTGCTTATTGTTGGGTGTAGTTTCCACTTGTTAAATTTGCAGATTCTCCTGGGATTTTCATGTTCCCTTCCCTGGCTACTTTAGTAGGGCACAGTGGCCCCTGGTGGGGAGTTCTCACCTGTGGTGGCTGGGGGTTGGCACTGCTGAGACCAGTGCTCCAGGAGACTAGGTAGCAACTTCACTAAACCTCAGTGGAAATCATGACAATTTAAATAATTCCTAAATTAGGAAATGATCCCAATTCTAAGGATTATGGAGTAGAGTCTTTCTGACAGTACTAGAGATTTTACCCCCAAAAGAATGAGAGGCTAAGTCAGTCAACTTCTAGCTCAGACATTCTCTGGAAGCCAGAGGGTAGACTGTGGCAGGCAGAATTCTAAGAAGACCCCAGAATTTCCTGCTGCACACACCCTGCATATCCTCAGGATATGGATTCTACTCCCATGATTATGTTATGTTATTTTTTTTGGCACCACCAGGAAATAAAGGGAGATCATTTGGGCTAAGCCTAACCGAATCAGGTGATTCCTTCAAAGGACAGGCCTCTTCTTGGTGGTAAAGACTGGAAGCATGAAAGAGATTTTATGCACAGGAAGTTCTCTACTGCTGGAGGGGGTCATATGGCAAGGAATGTGGATGGCCTCCAGGAGCTGACTTATCATAATCAAAATATTGAAAGGCAAAGACAGGCCAGGTGTGGTAGCTCACGCCTATAATCCTAGCACTCTGGGAGGCCGAGGCCAGAGGATTGCTTGAGCTCAGAAGTTTGAGACCAGCCTGAGCAAGAGCAAGACCCTGTTTCTACTAAAAACAGAAAAAATTAGCCAGGTGTGGTGGTGCATGCCTGTAGTCCCAGTTACTCGGGAGGCTGAGGAAGGAGGATTGCTTAAACCCAGGAGTTTGAGGTTGCTGTGAGCTAAGGTGATGCCACAGCACTCTAGCCCTGGCAACAGAGCAAGACTCTGTCTCAAAAAAAAAAAAGAAAAGAAAAGAAAAGAAAAAAGAAAGAAAGGCAAAGACAGAAAACTTTGAAAGTAATGTTTCATCACTCATCACAAAACTTGAATGGCTCATCACATATAAGAGAACCCCAATAAGATTGACACCTGAATTCTCAGCGGAAATAGTGGGAGCCAGAAGACAATAGGATGGTCCACTCGAAGTCAGAAAAAAACTGTCAAGCAAGAATCCTGCCTTCAGTAAAACCATGTTTTGGAAATAGAGGTGAAATGAAGTCAGTCCAAGATAAACAAAGACAGAGACTTTGTAATTCATCACAACCAGTTACAGATTCCTTTGTTCCTTCTCCACTCCCACTGCTTCACTTGACCAGCCTTTAAAAAAAAAAAAAAACACAGGGACTTTGTTTTGTTGCTAGCAGACCTACCTCATAGGAGATACTAAAGAATGTCCTTTGGACTGAAAGGAAGTAACAACATCAGACAGTAATTCAAAACCAGTTCTCTCATGGCAGCCACACTGCCCAGACTCCCGACCTATGGAGATGTAAGTTAATGAACAGATATGATTTTAAGCCACTGTTTGTGGCAACTTGTTACACAGCAGCAAACACTAGCACAGCCTCCTGTGCTGAAGGAGACTCGCCACCTGATTTGAAAGGCAGCAGGGTTGCAGAGGAATGCCACGTGCAGCTTTTGCATGGCAGAGTCCCCTTGCCTTGAGACCTGGGATGGGAACTTTGGGTGGATGCCCTTGAATCTTGTACCCGCAAGCCTCCTTGAGCCCTCCTGGCTGGTAGAAGCAGCCCCTCCCACCTTGCTAGAGCAGACTGGGCAGTGGCCTCAGCTGGGCCTAGGTGGCCACCAGCAGTGCTGCCACCCGCAGATGCCTGGGCTGCCCTGCTTCATGGGGTGCAGCTGTCAGTGCTTGGAATCTGAACGAGCCTGTATGGAAGAACATGGGGGAAGCGACAGCTCCAGGCTTCCCCTTGAGAACCCTGGAGGGGCAAGACTCCCGGGATGGCGGAGTGCCTCTCCCTGTGGGCACATAGCAAAACAGGAAGCATTTACTCCAGAAGATCCACTGAGTGTTGGTCAGAACAGCAGGAATCCATAGTGTTTGAACCTGACCTGTTCCCATGGTCCCAGCTCCCTGTTGTGAAAGTTCCACTCCCAGAGGAGCAACCAAGAATACGGGGCTCCCCTTCCCCTGGCTCCCCCAACATCCATGGAGCAGGGCATCACTCTGGGGAAGCAGGCTCTGCCCACCCCCAGGTCCCCAGACCCTGCCAGGGCAAGAGGCCAGGCGGGAGGACACAGCTGCACAGTGCCACACACTGACTGCACGTGGAAGTTGAGTGTGGAGAAAGCCATGCCTGAGCATGGTGAGCGGCAGTGGAAACCTCAGTGGCCAGACATTGTGGAAAAGCTAACAGTGCCATTAAAATTATAGGAACAACTGAAATGGCAGGCCAATCAGAAGTCTAATGTAGAAAACAGGGACAGAGACAACCAAAAAAGGACCCCATTACTGCCACACCTATCCCAGGGAGTTCAGGGCTACGCACAAGCGCTAGGCCACACCACTTGGGAAGCTACTGGTCACTGGGTATATTGGTTTCCATTGCTGCTCTAACAAATTACCACAAACTTACAGTCTCAAAACTACAGAAATTTATTCTCTAATAGTTCTGGAGACCAGAAGTCCAAGCTGAGTCTTATGGAGCTAAAATCAAGGGATTTGGTTGGTTGGTCGGTTGGTTGGTTTTTGCAGGAATGGTTCCTGCTGGAGGTTCTGGAAAACTCCTTCCCTGCCTCTTCCAGCTTCTAGGGGCTGCCAGTATTCCTGTGCTTTTGCTTGCATCACTCCAATCTCTGCCTATGTGGTCACACGGCCTCCTCCTCTTCTGCAGTCAAAACTTCCTCTGCTTCCCTCTTGTGAGGTTGCTTGCCACTACACCCAGGGCCCACCCAGCGCCCACCCGGGTAATCCAGGATTATCTCCCCATCTTGAGATCCTTAACTTAATCATAGTATTCCCTTTTGCCAAATAAGGTACATTCACAGGCTCACATGATTTGGACCTAAATATTGTTGGAGGTCATTATTCAGCCCATCATACTGGCTGAATGTGGGGGATGTGAAAGCGCGCCAACCACACGTGGATACATCAGAAAAGATGGGAGCTGCTTCATCCCATTGAATCCACACCTGAAGTTACCCCAAAAGCAGCGGCAGAGGAGTGCCCACAAGGGAGTGCCCCAAACCGTCAGAGGTGGGACTGGTTGGGATTACAAAGAGAGCACGGAGCACCAGGGCGCTCAGTCCACAGCATTTACTAGGGGAACTTACATACAGAAGCTGCAGCATCCTCACAATGGACAATGAGAGAATAGGGAATTCTCCCCAGGTATGTCTGCAGCCAAGGTGTCAGGGTATGGAGTTTATATGAGGGTTTAAGAAATTTAACTAAAGACTGGGGTCAGTTTCTTTCTAGTAAACCTAGATACCTTTGTCAGTGACTGGGAATGTTCAAGGCCCTGGTTTGGGTTCGAACCTGCTGGGGAAACCTACCGCCTGGTGGCTGGGGTAACCTACCGCCTGGTGGCTGGGGTCAGAGAGTGGTCAAGTACTCTGTGATTTTTCATCAGGACACAGAAAAAAAAGTGGAGGGGGAGACCGAGGGACCCTATGGGAGCCTCATTGGCTTGGAGAGCTTAAGCAAAACCTTTGACCAATTATTTGGTAGCTGAACACTAAACGATGCTGACCCAATGTAACTTCCAGGAAGCCAGAAGTTCTTAAAAATAAGAACTAGAGGGGAAATTGGGCGGTGGCATCAGACGCTGCGCACTGCCGGGGAACAGACTTCACAGAACCAGTCCAGGCAGGCTGCTCAACAAAATAAACTGAAAAACAGCAACACCAAGGCCAGGAGGAGTTAGTGAATCATTATCCAGAGCTGCTGTAATATATTATCCAAAATTTCCAGTTTTCTTTTTCTTTGCTTTTTTTTTTTTTTTTTTTGTGAGACAGGTTCTTACTCTGTTACCCAGGCCAATGGGCAGTGACGCCATCATATTAATAGCTCACTGCAGCCTCAAACTCCTGGGCTCAAGTGACCCTCCGGCCTCAGCCTCCCTAGTACCTGGGACTACAGTTGGGCACCACCACGCTCGGCTCATTTTTCTATTTTTTGTAGAGATGGGGTCTCATTCTTGTTCAGGCTGGTCTCAAATTCCTGGCCTCAAGCAATCCTCCTGCCTCGGCCTGAGAGGTGCTAGGATTATAGGCGTGAGCCACTGTGCCCACCCGAAATGTCCAGTTTTCAACAAAAAATGATGAGACATACAAGGAAACAGGATAATGTACCTCTTTAAAAAATTCTTTACTGATAATAATATGTATACATATATATGAGGTACTTGTTATATTTTGTTACATGGGTAGAATGTGTAATGATCAGGTCAGGGTATTTGGGGTATCCATCCTGAGCATTTATCATCCACCTTGAGCATTTATCATTTCTATATGGTGGGAACATTTCAAGTCCTCTCTTCCAGCTATTTTAAAATATACAATACATTGTTGCTAACTGTAGTCACCCTATTCCCCTATTGACATTAGAATTTATTCCTTCTGTCTACCTGTGTGTTTGTACCCATTAACCAACCTCTCTTCATCCCCACCCTTCCCAGCTCTGGTAATGATCATTTCACTCTCTATCCCCATGAGATCAACTCTTCTGGCTCCCACACATGAGTGAGAACATGCAATATTTGTCTTCTGTGCCTGGCTTATATAACTCAACATAATGACCTCCAGTTTCATCCCTGTTGCTGCAAATGATAGGATTTCATTCTTTTTCATGGCTGAATAGTATTCCTTTGGGTAAATCTACCACATTTCTTTATCCATTCATCTGTTGATGGACACTTGGGTTGATTCCATTTGTTTGCTATCGTGCATAGTGCTGCAGTGCACATGGGAGTGCAGGTGTCCCCCCAATACTGATTTTGGGAGAGGGAGCAGGCAGTGGTAACTGCCTTGAAGAGGCCAGATTCTGGACTTCGCAGGCAAAGATGGCACAGCTTTGCTTATACAAAGGCCTATGAACAGAGTGGCCATGGTTGCTGGGATGGTGGCTTTGTGTGATCCACCTGCTGCTGCCAAATGCCCAATATGTAGCAGCAGAGACCAACAACCTCAGGCCCCCCTCCCCTGGAGTGGGCAGTGATTTGTTCTTCCCAGAATCAGCGCCTACTCTGGACACAACTGTGTCCTTCCTGCCTGTAGTTCCTCTGCCAGTACCTACCTCCCAGCCTTCCCAAATGCTCTAGCTCCCACTGGGTGGCACTGTACACCAAGGACTCATCCCAGACTCTAGGACCTGTGGCAATGAGCTGACAACATTGGGACTTCCTGATCTTCCCAAATTCCCCGTCAGCCTGAGGACGGGGTGGTGCTGTCTGTTGAAGGCCCAGCCACGCTGCCAGCTGGATGTCGTCCCCTTCTGGGTGGGACACTGCTGGGATGAGTTTGTGTCACCCTAAGGAGTTGGGGCTCTAGGGACAGATTCACCATGCAGCCATGAGGGGCCGCTCCAGCCCCTCACTCCAGCAATAGTATTCGTGTATTTATTATAGTAAAGTTTACAAACATAAAATATTTTAACCACAGTCAGTTAAGATTGTCTCGTCCCACTACAACCTGCTCAGCTGCATAGAGCTGGGAAAGGCATGTGGGACCCAGCTCTGAGTAGGTTGAGTTGGGGGACATTTAGTTTGGGTTTAGTGAGAACAGTCACTTCCTGATATATCTACACTACTGCAAGTGGCTCTGGGGTAGAAATGGCTTCCAGAAACACACCCACCTCCTCTGCCGTGTGTTATGACATCACAAGCTAATGAAATTGGCTAACGAGGGTCGTCAGCTCAATGAGTCTCTAAGATTAGTCACAAGCAAGAAAACCCAAAAGGCCCTGAAATCTTATTGCTCAAATGTAGAAGAAATTTGATACAGGTGTCCTAAAATTTAACAATAATCCTAAAAATGTACATGATATTACCCAAAGGAGCAGTTACCTGAAAGCAACTTATCTAAACTATAAAATAATAAAAGTAAATTTTGATAAAACATGTCAGAGGAGAGACTGAATTATTTTCTCTCTATATATAGAAAGTGGCATCATAAAGGGTTGTCACCTTAAGAGGCCATCAGAATATGCATCCAAAAAATGTGGAGTAAACATGTTACAGTTAATTACATGCCAGGCAGTTAATTAACATTATACTAATATTACATTGGTTTTCTGTATTTTGTGATGTTTGCGGTATTTGTCAACATTAACATTTTTTGTTATATGTTGGGGTTTCTTTTCTCACTCTATTCACCTAATGTGTGATATGTAATTTTGTCTTCTATTTCTTAAAGAGGACCCTGGGCAGAGTAGAATTAACACATCAGGCCTGAGACTGCTCTTCTTCAAAAGGCAACTTTCTCCCTGGACTATTCATCAGAGATGAGGATAAAACATAAAAAATTAAAAAAATCCTGGCCGGGCACAGTGGTTCACGCCTGTAATCCCAGCACTCTGGGAGGCCGAGGCGGGTTGATCGTTTGAGCTCAGCAGTTCGAGACCAGCCTGAGCAAGAGCAAGACCCCATCTCTGCTAAAAAAAATAGAAAGAAATTAGCTGGACAACTAAAAAATATATATATATACATACATATATATATATATATAAATTAGCCAGGCATGGTGGTGCATGCCTGCAGTCCCAGCTAGTCGGGAGGCTAAGGCAGTAGGATTGCTTGAGCTCAGGAGTTTGAGGTTGCTGTGAGCTAGGCTGACACCACAGCACTCACTCTAGCCTGGGCAACAAAGCAAGACTCTGTCTCAAAAAAAAAAAAAAATCACAAGCTTGCAGAGTTGGCTGGTATCTGGGAACTTGGGTTTCAGAAAGATTCCTACCATTCCCTGATAAGAGTGGCTCTCTTGGCCTAAACCGTTCGTATAAACAAATATGGCTTACGTTGAACACCTGCTTTCCTCCTGGGAGTCTGGAATTTGGGTACATTCCTGGCAGAGGGTGCTTGTGTGACCAGCCCTCCAAAAAGTCCAGGGGCTCTGTGTCTCTAAGAAACTTCTCTGGTAGGCAGCATTTGTCCCAACTTGTTGCTGGGGAATTAAGTGCCTATGTGAATCCACTGGGAGAAGACTCTGGAAGCACCTGGTTTCCTTTCGACTTTGTGCCTTTCCCTTTGCTGACTTGATTTATGTCTGTCCTCTGTGTGAAGTCCATACCCAGGGGGGAGAAAGAATTCTCAGACAAAAGTTTAGGATTGACAGAAGTGCAAAGTTTATTTACTCTCTCTGGAGGGCACAGTGCCAGAGAAAATAAAGAGAGGTGCCGGCCCTGGGGCCAAACGACTCTGGCTCTTCATTCAGGCAGGCTGGAAGAGAAGGGGGCTATGACTGTAGCCCAGTTAGCAGAAAACAGCTGAGAAGCTGCTGTGTTGGCTTTTTCTGTTTCTCAGGTAGCAGATTTATAACAGAAATTAGTTTCTTCTTTCCTTTTGATATCGGGAGCCATCAGGTACTGTCTCTTCTTGAGGAAGCAGGGGAAGTTTGCATGCCTACTGTCAGCTCAGGAACTTCTTCAAGGCTGTTTAAACAATACTCGAAAAATCTTTTCACAGGCAGTGAATTTTTGATGCCAGTCCATCAGATACTCTATCCTTTCTTTCACTCTCCTGGAGACATTTTCTCTTTTGGAATGTGAATCCACCAGCTCCTGAATCCACAGCGAATGTTGATGAGGATTTAGACCTTCTTTTGTCTTGCTCAGCTTCTTTTAATTGCTAGGCAAACATCTCTGTAGCAGAGATATTCAGGTTATACCCTTAGAGACAGGGTTTGTGCTACTCTAAATGGCTGCCAGTTAGGAATTTATTTTCTTGTTAGCTGTTAGCAAGGCTGTTCTTTCACTCCATAAGAAATCTTAGCCAGGAGTACAACGATATACTCTGAGTTCTCTGAGTCTTCCTAGCAAATCATTGATTCTGGGGCTGGTCTTGGGGACCTTCAACACAGACCCCAAATTTGCATAAGCCTTAGGCCTCTAAAACTTGGACCCACCCACGTGTGTGCCCTACTGCCAGAATACCAGGGTCAGAGAACCAAGGATATGAAGTAGGAGTGCCCCATATCCTAAACCTGAGATGCTGCTGGGTCGGAGGCCCTAGTTTCTGAAGGTAGGGACACTGCCGGCGGGGAGGAGGGGGGAGGCAGCTTAGGACTTCCACATCAGTGAGGACCATCAAGAGAACTGCAACGACCCCAGCCCAATAAGAACAGGGACAGCAAGAGCTCAAACTGCTGAGGGATGAAGGCCTGGGTCACTCCACCAGTAAATAGCTCAGGCCAGCCAGGGTGGAGGAAACAAGGGTTGCCAGTGGCAGAGGACGGTGACCCATAATGGCTTGGGACCACCTGCAGCAGCAAGGCTGTGGCTTGCTCTCTAACTCTCGTGCTGTCTTTCAGCTCACAACCACTTTGGAGGGAATACTGTGACTGCTGAACATGGGCCCCTGTAGCAGATTGTATCTCCCCAACCCACCGCAGCATTCCCAGGGCACCTGCTCTTCTTGCAGTATAACATTGACACTCCACCCCACAGAGGGGTGGGGTCCCTGTCCCCTCCACTTAAGCCTGGGCAGACCTTTATGATTGCCTTGACCCACAGAGTCTGGCGGGAGTAACTTGTGACTTCTGAGGCTAGTTCATGAAAGTGCCATGCACATGTTGTCCCTCTTGTTGTCTCGGGACGCTGCCCTTGGGACCCAGCCACCACACGGTGAGGAAGCCCTGGCTGTGAGGAGAAGCCATGTGTAGGTGTGCTGCCTGACAATCCTAACTGAGGTCCTGCCAAGAGTCGGCATCAGCCACCAAAGACATGAGGGAGAAGTCTTCAAGGTGGTGCCAGCCCCGGCCACTATCTGGCAGCGACTGCAGGAAAGATCCTAAGTGCAAACTGTCTGGCTGAGCCTAGGCAACCCCTAGAATTGCCAAGAGATAATAATAGAACAATTTTTGTTATTTGAAGCCACTAAGGTTACATGGCAAGAGATAAACAGACACACAGCCTCTTTCTGGAAAGGGTGATGGAATCTGCATTCTCAGAGGCAAAAAAGAGGCCCATTTGATTGCAGTGTGGGACTCGATGTAACTGAAGGGTACAAGAGGACCTGAGAGGTACCGGGTGTTGGCCATGCCAGGACATGGGCCTGGTCACCACCCTAGGAGTCCTCAGTGCCTCCTCTCCTCTTTGTCAGTGTTGCAAGCCACTGGAGTCATCCTTCCGCTTCCGAACTTGAAGCAGGGGAATGTCACTTCCTAAAAGCTCGGAAAGGGCTCAATTATGGAACCTGGTAGCAGGGAAATGAACTCCCTGCTGCTGACACTGACCACTGGGAAACAGGTCCATGGAGACAAAAGGTGCCTGGGGAGGAAAGTCTCCCTCACTTTTCCATTGGACTGGATAGACATGACAGGCTGGAATACACCAGGGCCAGAAAATATAACAGGAACAACACAACGTCCATAACAGTGCAGGCTGGCAAAGTTTATTTTTAAAACCATAAGTTATTCTTTGTGAGGAAGGAAAAAGAAACTCATGTTCTTATAGCCTTCACCCAGAAACCGTACTCCTGGGGTTCCATCCCCCAAATATAAGCCCATGGACACACACCAACTGTCCACTATGGGGTAGTGGTGGAAATACATTCCGATACATCCACCCCATGGCTATTGAGCAGCCAGCAAAAAATGAGAGCTCCACAGGATTATTTGGAGGGATTTTGTAAGGTATTTTTATTTATTT